>JBAGKK010000554.1:36900-61195 GCA_037177015.1 Euceroptres primus | reverse complement strand
AGAATTCATGTCAGGATTGAATAGAATTCAGACTAGAATTCATGTCAGGATTGAATAGAATTCAGACTAGAATTCATGTCAGGATTCAATAGAATTCAGACTAGAATTCATGTCAGGATTGAATAGAATTCAGACTAGAATTCATGTCAGGATTGAATAAAATTCAGACTAGAATTCATGTCAGGATTGAATAGAATTCAGACTAGAATTCATGTCAGGATTGAATAGAATTCAGACTAGAATTCATATCAGGATTGAATAGAATTCAGACTAGAATTCATATCAGGATTGAATAGAATTCAGACTAGAATTCATGTCAGGATTGAATAGAAATCAGATTAGAATTCATGTCAGAATAAATAGAATTCAGACAAGAATTCATGTCGGAATTCTACAGAATTGGGACTAGAATTGATGTCAGGATTGTATAAAATTCAGACTATAATTCATTTTAACATTGTGTTAAATTCTATAGAATTTTTTCACCTAGGAACCAGTAATTTGATTTAACTACAAAGCACAAACCAAATTCTTTATTCTTTAATCCTAATAATAATTTTTGTAGAGCTTGCAAGCAAAATAAAAAAAAAGTATAAAAGAGTACTTTATGTAAAAAGCTTGCAAATACACCCTCAAATGTGAAAGAGAACTGTCATGGCCAAGGGAATGGAAAAGCGATGAAAGCCAACGAATATATTCCCAGTTGAGGGTGGAAGGGGGTGACTAATATTAGCATGACGCGCCGAGATTGCAGCGAGTATTTTTAATTATTATTTGCGAACAAATAGCAAGCAGAAAGAGAAAGAAAACGTTATGAATATGAAAAAGCACTTCATTTTTAAATTAGATACGCCGGACGGACGGGTGCGTTTTTAACTGAATTTTAATTCTGATTAATCAACGAAAAAGCGACTTGACGTGACAGCAAGTGACTGCATATTCGTAATGAGAGATATACTCTACAGCTTTTTTCCACTTCTTTCAAAGTCAGAACTCGCCAGAAATATTCATAAATCGAAATCAACATTAATTAATATGCTAGATGCCTTTACTTCACTATTGTCGTTTCATTAGCTGTCAACAAAAAAACATTACTAAGCAAAATTGATTTATTATTTTCTAACAGTATAGAGTATATTGGTCCGAAATATGTATCTTTAATTTAAATTTGTTTAACTTAATTTATTTAAATTAAATTTATTAATCGATGCGGGTATAAATAGTCGAAGGATAACAAAGTAGAGATGAATTAGCAGTGATTCTTGGAGTTGTTTCTGGCAAGATGGAAGAGTAAAAGGAAAATTTTCTTAGTGTTGAGATCTCGGGTCGACTCTGAAAAGAGCCGCTTGGTTTGCACACGTGACATCCGACTGGCTTCTCAGAACGTGGTACAGCTACCAGCTTGCAAAATAGGCATTCGTCGACACGAAGCAGCATTTACCTCATCGTGAGACCACGATAAATAATGCTACCAACTTGCAAGACTGTCTCGCACAGCAATTTTCACGTCTAAATTACTAAACATCTCGTGTCGTTTCTTTAACGTCTTATATTTATGTCTCACCCCCGTCACAAAGTGAATTACAGCCACACATTCGTGTCTAAGAATTAACCATTCAAATTACCAAACTATCTCTCAGACATTCAGTTTGACAAACCAGGACACAAGGTTTTAATCTTTTCTTCAATTTCGACAATGATTTCTGAAGCATTTTTCCAAAATTTTCGGGAATAATAAAACACAGCTGGGTTCAAATGTACATTTAACGGAGGCGGAAGACTGGATGAGAGGGCGGAGTCGAAAAGGGAGGGAGGGCAAAAGATAGCAGGGGGACAACAATCAACTAACACCGTAACTATGAGGGTGATACAAGTCGTCCATTAAAGCCATAACAAGTGGCACAGAATTTCGTGTTAACTCCTCAGTCCCACAATGCAATTTTCCACCCAAAAAAAAAACATTTTTATTTCCAACTATTAAATTCCTTCAAATTTCTTACTTCTCATCGTGTTATTTAACCTCCCAAATAAATAATATTTTAATTTCAAACATGAGAAGTTGGAGGTTCTTTTTTAAACTTATCTCTGAATCGATCAACCAATTCCAGATTGCCAAGGACTTGGCGAAAATTCTACAAAGCAAGGAAACCATTTGGAATCCCAGAAGGATACAGAGGCACGATCAGGACTCGATTAATGCGGTATCCGAAGATCTTCGCGGTTGGAGTCCCGGGGATGCTTTTGAGAATACGATCCGTAATGGGATTCAGGGGTTCACACATCGTGTTACAAGCAGGGTATTGAGCTCTCTTGTATTCGTCCTCACAGTTGAATGTGCGTGGATACATGCGTGTTTCACACCTAACCAGGTGATGTACTTAAACAACCGCTAACTAACTTGTCCCCACTAAACTTTGAAATTCTCTCATACTCCTTTCTCCTTTCTCCCCTTATTTTCTCTCCTTATCGTCTCTTCTCTCCCTCCTTTTCATCTCCACGAGAATCTTCTCCCGCTGTGAATTCAGCATCCTTCGCATCTCCTCCACCCAATCCACCTTCTCCTGGGAAATAACATCGGTGTCTGCATAACAGCTTTAATCTTATTTCACAGACTTCAGCTTCCAACTCAACTCGACGACTGCATGACACGCTAATTTTTGTTCTGTATTTTTCACTGTCGTTTGCATCCAGAATGATTAGCTATAGTGAGATAGATGATTTTTTAGAAGAAGCGAATAATTATTTTATCATTACAGTCTTCACAGGTGAAAAAATTCTATAGAATTTAAATAAAATGGATTCTACGTAATCTTTACGGGAATTCTAGTCTTAATTCTGTACAATCTCGACATGAATTCTAAGAGTATTCCAAATTCTATTCAATCCTGAAATGAATTCTAGTCCTATTCTAGTTATAATTCAATAAAATCCTGACGAAGATTCTTATCTAAATTAAAGTAGCCAGTGGAAAAATTCTGTAGAATTTATGTATAAAATTCTATTAAAATTCTCATAAGAATTCTAGTCAAATTTCTATAATGACTTCACAAGAATTCTACAAGAATTTCAATCCAATTTCTACAGAATTTTATTTAGAATTTCTGTATTGTCGAATTCTTGTCAGAATTCTAAAGAAATTGGACTTAAATTCTTGCGAGGTCTCTGTAAAAATTTGAGTAGAATTCTTGGGAGGATTCTGTAAAGTGCATGCTACATATAAATTTTTTGGAATTTTTCCACCTGAATAAAGACTAAACATACAGAGACCAAAGTTCTCATCAGAACTCTACAGAATTGGGACTAGAATTCATGTCAGAATTGTATAGAATTGAAGGGTGTAACGGTATAACCGTGTAAGTGCCATTTATTTCAAAACACATTTTATTGGCTTAAAAATTCTCTAAAATTCCACCGCATATTTTAATGAAAAAATTTTAACTTTGAAATTGTTTAAATAATGTTCGATTAAACAAATTGTTTAAACAATTTTTGCTTAAAGAAATTATTTAAACAATTTTTGCTTAAATAAATTGTTTAAACAATTTTTGCTTAAGGAAATTGTTTAAACAATTTTTGCTTAAAGAAATTGTTTAAACAATTTTTGCTTAAAGAAATTGTTTAAACAATTTTTGCTTAAAGAAATTTTTTAAACAATTTTTGCTTAAACAAATTGCTCAAACAATTTTTGCTTAAACAAATTGTTTACAAGTGCGAGATACGGAAAAAATACTAGCGCTATTCGATTCTGCGGAAAAAATTACATAAAGAGCTTACATTAGACAATTGTTTATCCCATCCAATTGGTGGTGACACATAAATAAACAATAATTATTTATTTATACTACTTCACCAATTGGACACATAAAAATGTTGCGAAAAGCATAAATTTTGTATAATTTTTTTAGAAGAATCAAATGGCGCTATTAGTTTTTCCGTATCTCGCATTTTTAAACAATTTGTTTAAACAAAAATTGTGTAAACAATTTAAACATTTTTTCTGGAAAAGTCTACTTTTAGTTTTTATGCTATTAGAAATGAATCCTAAAAAACAATAAAAACAAAAAAAAATGTCGATGGACTTACACGGTTTTGACCGCAGTCGATTTTTGACTATGTTTCTCGAAAATTAACTTTTTAAAATTAACTATTTCTACCAACTTTTTCAAAATTTTGTTTATCGAGATCTGTAGAGTTCCATCAAATATCGAATGTACTTTCTCATTTTTTTTTATTTTAAGAATTCGATTTTTTAGAAGGTTTTTTTTGTTCTTCTGAAAAATTTGTCCCGCTGGACCTTCATGCATTTGACGCGACACCCTTCAATTTAGACTAGAATTCATGTCAAGATTGTATAGAAATAAAATTTTATTAAAAATTTAAATGTTCTAATTTATTTAAAGCCATATCTTTTTACTCTGTTTTTGTTGAAAATATTTATCTTCAATGGTTTTAAATTTTTCATGACTAATACTAATGATTCTTCGTAATAGGTTTAAAGTACTCGCAGTTTTTTTAAGAACATGAAACAAATTTAAGAAGATCTTTGGAATATTTACTCTCTAAATCTGAATCAGTGAGAAGTGTGTCACTAAATCCTTACTGATTTGATTTAGTGACACACTTCTCACTGATTCAGATTTAGAGAGTAAATATTCCAAAGATCTCCTTAAATTTGTTTCATGCTCTAAAAAAAAACTGCGAGTACTTTGAACCTAATACGAAAAATCATTAGCAATAGTCATGAAAAATTTAAAACTATAGAAGAAAAAAACATTTAAACAGAAACAGAGTAAAGAGATTGTCAGTGAAAATCCTTACTATGAATGTAATTTGATTTAGTGACACACTGATTCAGGTTTAGAGAGTAAGGCTCTAATTTTGCAGTAGATTTGAAATTTAAAGCTCAGATTCAAAATTACAGATTTTTTGAAAAAATATAACTACAAATGTTGGGGAATACTTTCCACAATTTATTGATAATAATTTTTAATATTACAATGAATATTTTTAAAACTATTTTTAGTACAATATTAAGTTGGATGAATAATATCCCAATTTAACCCTCTGAGGAGGGGTTTTTACAGAGAAAAACAACTTATTTTGTTTGTAAAAATTATTTTGACTGCAGAGATACCAAAAAATCAGCAGAAGATCAAAATTGTTAACATTTTTGATTTTTTTCTCGAAAACTATAATATATTTACAGGTTCAAAGAGAGCGTATGAGATCGCAAATTTACTGAAGAGATTAAAAAAATATTGTTCCTTAATTTAATGTTCAAGAACAAAAATGCTATAAACCAAAAATTTCAAGAGATTTTAACATTAAATTGCATGTTCACTTATTTCATGAATCATTTTTTGCCATCAATTTTTCGCAAAAAATACCTTTTCGTCTTTTCTAACAACAATAGGTACTGTGATAACTGTCATTATTTGAATGTTAAAATTAACTAATCTTGGTTTGAGTAATAAAGAATTTTATTTATTCTTAAGTACTATATATAATCACTATATGCAGGGCCGTCGAGAGGAAATTCGAGCCCAGGACTGCAAAGTAACGGGCCCATATACATAGAAAATTCAAAAAAAAAAGAAAAAAAATGTTTACATGCATTCGCTAAATTATTTCACATACGAAATGTTTTCTCGCAAAATATTTTTTTTTATTCTGACGATAATAAATTGGCAAAATTTTTTAATTTTCCGAATTTTCGGACCCCATCGAAAAACCCGGGCACGGGGGGGATTCCACTCTTTCCTCGCCCCCTCTCAATGGCCCTGACTATATGATTTTAGAACATAAAAGAGGCAATTCAGGTCATTATTTCGATTAATGCAGAAGTCATATATCCCGAAAATACTAGGAGAAAACAATTAGTGAAAATATTTTATATTAAAGAAGAAAAAGAAAACTCTATCACTTCGAATAGCTCTAAAATTAAAACGATCTTTTTGAAAAATAGTTATTTTGAATCCACATCCACAATAGTCAAAAATTTTCATAAAGTTCAAAATAATCATTAAATTAATAAAAAATAAAATATAGTGTGTTCCCTTTTTTATAAACTTTTTGGCATTTTGCAGTTCAACTTTGAATAATAATTTTGTATGTCTAGACGGAGAAATTGGAGAATTAAATAAATGCTCCATAATGGAGAATAATTAAAGTGAGTTCTTAGTTTATTATATTTCATTTCCTCCAACCCTCCCTCAATTTTCCTTGAACAATAAATGTAGTGAAAAACCACATTTCCTTTTAGCAACGTAGATAGTACAGAGACCATCATCCATAAAACCAAGCTCCGGCCTGTTCCGGCCCTCCCGCTTGGATCCAAGTGTTTTTACCACTCCAGCCTCGAGGTTACTAATTAACGTAGCCTGGACCATAAATTTGAAATTGATCGGTGCTTTTTGTGTCAAGTGATTTGGAGACCGCGTCGGTGTATCGGTGAGAAGACAAAGTTACTCCCAAAAACTACTCATCATCCATTAACCCTTCTCTGCAATATATTCTACCTTTCTTTATTTTTCTCAAGAAACCCTGTATCTTCCCTGATTCTATAATTTTTTCTAAAAAGAATCTTTCCTAAAATTCTCTATGGAACCACATTTGGTTCTATCTTTATTGATAATAATTCTTTGGCAGCTCTGGATAATTAGTTTAAATAATGCCAGACACGAAATTTATTGCAAAAAGTCATGCCAGTACCAATAATTGCTCCAGACGAAATTGGGACCTATTAAATGTTCCCCGCCAATGCAGTTGTAGAATTCTCTTTATAAGGTTCCGATCTCGATTCGGAGCGACTAATTAGACTATTAGGTGGTCATTCGGTCAGATGAAAAAGCATCGAATCCAGGCGCGAATTACAAAGTAGTTTTTGCTCGCAGCTGCTTCTGCGCCTGAAAACCGGACTTCAGCACCCCAAACGAACGCCCACGTACTGCAGACATATCACCTAGTGATCATTCATTTTCAATTAGTGGTCGCGTGACACTTCAACGTTACTTTTTTTCCCAGAAAGTTTATTTAAGTGATTTTTTCAGAGGGCAAAAATCATATTGTTGAAATGGCCACTTTTGTTATTTGTTTATGGGTGAAAATAAAAAAATCGACGAAAATGTATCCCGATAAAATTACGCTCTTATTCTTAAAAATATCCTGTTTTAAATATAAAGGTGTTTTAGCTCGCGAACTACTCTAAAATTTCCTATGCTTACATTTATCCATATGTTGCTAAAATACACGTAAAATCTTTCAAATATCTAAAAATGTCATCGTGTCCTTGTCTCTGATTATATTTATACACTCCCGACAGAAAGTCTGGGTGCATTGATATTTTTCAAAAATTTCAAATGAATGTGATATCTTAAATTCAACTTATTAACAATTTTTAACGATATTTCCTTAAAATGTATTTAACCCTTCGTTTACAGACTTCCTTTTCCCACCTTCCGTTTACAGGCAGGGTCTTTTAAATCCTATTAGTTTTTGAACGTGTTCCAGACTTTCGAAAAATCGGGTAAAATTCAGGGTTACTGCTTGAAGTCTCTATTGGATGGTCCAATTATTGCTAGTGTCAAATGTCAAAAGCTTTTTGTAATAAAAATTGAAATTTGCAGAAAAATAAAGAAAAAATCGGAATTTGTTCAAAAATTTATAATTTTGCAATAAATAAATTTTTTTTTAAATCGTTTCAAGATTTTAAGGCTTAGACTATAACCTTTAAAAAAATATATAGGTCATTGGCGACAGCTTCAAATAGTTCAATTATTTGAAGACCTGAAAAATGAGAATATTTTACAGTGATTCATGCAGGTTAGGTGGGCCGAAAAAACTCAAAATGATTAGATTCATTGGTAATAGCACTTTAAAGCTTCCTTGTGGCATTATGAACAAAGTCCAAAAAAAAATTTTTCAAATTTCTCACCATTGGGCAAGTCGATTGAAAATTTAAAAATTTTGAATTTAAAAAATTTTTTTTGTGTGGGAAAAAAAATTTTTTCAATTTTTTTGTGTAAAGGTTATGGAAGTGAATAACCTTAGATGGAAAAAAAGTGAGAAAAAAATTTTTTCTTAGAAATATAATATAAAAATGCACCTTTGTTAATTTGTACCTAAAGTTATCAAAAAATGTTTTTCATTTTTTTATTTTTTGATGGTTTTTTTAAACTAAAGAAACACGTACATATTTTTAAGTTTCAAATAAAAATCCGATGATTACTAATGTACGGATCGTATATTTTGGTTGTTTTTTGTATAAAAATGTCTCATGTTTCAGAATCCGTAAAAAATAGAAAGAAAATTTTGTTTGAAACTTAAAAATATGTATGTGTTTCTTTAGTTTACTAAAAACAGCACCAAAAAATAAAAAAACAAAAAAACATTTTTTGTCAACTTTAGGTACAAATTAACAAAAGTGCATTTTTCGTCATTTTATGAAATATTATATTTCGACAAAAAAAATTTTTTCTTACTTTTTTCCATCTAAGGTTATTCACTTCCACAAAGCTTACCCCCCAAAAAATTGAAAAAATTTCTTTTTCCATACACAGAATTTAAAAAATTTAAAATTTGAAAATTTTCAATAGACTTGCTCAATGGTGAGAAAGTTTTTGAATTTTTTTTTTTGAATTTGTTCGTAATGCCTCAAAGAAACTTTTCAGTTTTGTATGTGTTACCAATGAATCTAATCATTTTAATTTTTTTCGACCAACCCTAATGCAGGTAATTCCATAGAAAAAGCAGGATATTGAATGTTAATGCATATTTATTATCCAGAATTACATAAAAACTTTATGTTGCTCACATAAATACCAGAAAATACAAAATAAAGCAAAAAAGTTAATGTTCACTAAACTGTGAAAACACTAATGCAGTTTATAGACAGAGTCTTTTATGTCACTGTCACTGTATGCACTTTCATCGCGCACCGGTCAAAGGTCAACTGACGATCTGCAGCGTCACTCACAGGACTCGACCCTATTTCTACCTAGATTTTTTAGAGGGGGAAACCGAACTTCCAAATTTTCCCATAGATGAGATATTCCAGCTTAAAAAATCGTTTGTGCCTTAAAATCGCCTGTCTGTAAACGGAGGGTTAAATCTACGTTGAATGACTCCTATGTGAATTTTTTTCGATCACTCTGTAAGAAAATATCTATAAACAACAAGATTTTTTGCCAATTTCTTAAATTACCAATATCTCCAAAATTATTTCACATTTTTTAAGTTTCTAGGGGTCATTTTACAGGGAAAATCCTGCACTTTCTACTGAAATTATCTATAGATTTGTTGGTGCACTCATATAGATTTGGCAAAGTGTTAAATGTGACAAAAAATAACCTGAAAATTTTGAAAAATAGTTACTGCCGTAATAAACGGTAATAAAATTTAATAACTGGAGATTCTATCATTTTTCCAGAATTCATTCACTTAAGCTGTGATTTAATCACTTAAGCTTTGATTAAGCGAATCAAATCGCTTAAGCTTTGATTAAGCGAATCAAATCACTTAAACTTTGATTAAGCGAATCAAATCACTTAAGCTTTGATTTTTAAAAATAATTTTGAGTAATGAAAACGTTCTTCAAAATTTTCAGATTATTTTTTGTCACGTTTAACCCTTTGCCAAATCTATTAAAGTGCACCAACAAATCTGTAGATGATTTCAATACAAAGTGCAGGATTTCCCCTCTAAAATAAACCCTAGAAACTCAGAAAATGTGAAATAATTTCGGAGATATTGATAATTTAAGAAATTGGCAAAAAACTTTGTTTTTTATAGATATTTTTTTACAGAGTAATCGAAAACAATTCAAATAGGGGTTATTCGACGATTTATATACGTTTTAAGGAATTATCGTTAAAGGAAATATCGTTTTAAGGAAATATTGTTAAAAATTGTTAAGAAGTTGTATTTAAGATATCACATTTGTTTAAAATTTTTGAAAAATATGTGTACCCAACTTTTTGTCGGAAGTATTTCAAACTTATTTCAATTTCTAGAAACGAATATCTTTTCATGTGTTCCCAGATTTGAATTTTAGTTTTGGTCATCGTGTCCAGACACATTTCCTCGGATTTTTTAAATGAAAATAGTAGTTTTCTATATTTAAACTATAAAACAAGTGAATTTTGACGCAAATTTTACAATATACTTATGTAAAAATCTGTCAAAAATGTAAATAAAATCAGCAATTAGCAAATTTCACAAAATTTCGAAAACCGTACATCTTTGTAATGTCATCGTGCCCAGCGTTTTTTTCCAGATAAATGCATTTTTATAAGGTAAGTTATACATGAAAATATTGTCCCTAAAAACTTATTCGTTCTTACGAAATTGCAATTTAAGCTAATTTATATTAAGAAAGTAACCTATAAAGAAAAATTTCTTTTCATTGATTTATTGCCATCGTGTCCTACGATGATATCTTGAATGAAGTCAGTCGTTTTGCTTGAAAAGAAAATAATTTTCAAAAAGGTTAACGAAAGTAGAAAAAAATTCTTTTCAGAAAATTCATATTATTTATCACTCAATGTAATTACGATATTATTAATTTACAATAAATATTGAAATATATATTTAATTCGTTCTTTACAGTCCGTTCATGTATTTTAAGGGCTGGAGATTGTGCAATATTACGCTGGTTAACAAGGTTAAAAAAGGCCATAAATAAATTCTTAATACGTTTCTTGATCTTGTTCTCTACTATTTTCGTCCTATTTCATTTGCGAATCGGGAAAAGGAGAAAGGAAATGAGAAAAATAAAAGGAATTTTGATTATGCTTTAATCAAATTTGAAGTATTTTTTTCAGCAAAAATTATCAGGTGAATATTGACAATTTTTTATTTTCACCCTTATATATTATTGCACACATAAATAAATTAAAATGTTGACTCCAACAGTTTTCTTAGAAATTTAAGAATGATCATTTCTAAGAAAAAAACTTCTAGATTCGTTAAGAATGAAGGTATATACTATTAAAGTGCTATTGCGTGTTATTAGTGCTAGCACTATTAAAGTGCTATTAAAGACTATTGCGAACAGAGAATTCCTCATTCGGACCAGTGTGTCTCGTGAATTACAAGCAACATTATTAGACGATGAGAATTTTTCGTTTAGGAATAATCAAAATTCCTTTTATGTTTTTCATTCCCTTCCCCCACTTTTTCAATTTCTTTCTTCTTAATTTCCTTTCTTGCTCCCACTGCTATTTCTATTTACTGTTTCGCTTCCCTTCTACATTTTGAACCTAATAATCCGAAACGAGAAGAAATTGATAATTGATGTTATGTGCAGATTCCTCATAGATAATTCCATGTTATGTGCTCAATTCCTCAGACTTTCATGAATCAACATGCATAGCTGGTATAACATGTAAGGAGATGAATATCGATGTGGTTTGCGGGGTTAGTATATGGGCTTGACCTAGCCTCTTTTTGCACAAGCTTACTTTGACTTCCTCAGGGCCAGGAGAATGTCCTCTGCAGAGCATGGGGCGAATTATGCTCCCCATGAACCTGAAGGAACCCTCTCCATTCCGCGTCCCTTATCTCGACTGCATCGCGGTAAATTTTTGCGCGAAACACGTGTTAAAACATGCGGGAACCTTGTGTACATCAGAGGGAAAAGAAAGGTGTATCCACCAAACAGCCGGCATGCGAGTACAGATCACGACATTCAGGAATAAAAAATTGTAAATTTAAATTCCTCCTTATAAATTTCCCCTAAACAGAAATTCCTCTAAATTTCATCAATTTAACACATCTCATCAATTCAATTTATGATTCAGAGAAAAGGAGTTCCAAGTCTTATCTTTTCGACGAATGCGGATACATCCTACTTTTCCTATTTCTTGTTAGAGTATAATTTCCTAACGAACATGGATCTGTTGTCCAGGACCAATAATAATAAACCATGGCATTAAACGTCACTCAACAAAAAACGTAGTTACACCAACTATACGTTTTTTTTTCAGAGAGTAGGACAGAGGACCGACTTTGCGGGTTATACAGACCGCGGGATATAAATATATCTGCTTAGCCGAGCCAGGGAGCACAATGCTATCTCGCTGGTGGGATCAAATTGTCGAAGGAGGAACGAACATATTTTGTGTGACCCCGGTAAAAGAGCGAGCGCGGCTCAATTCCACGGGAATACCTCGATATATTTGTCGTTGGTTACCACGAAGCTTGCACTCGGGCGCAGTCGGCGGCCAAACTTGAGGATAAATCTCGCGGGAATGTAACGCCAGGGAACCGAGGTCTCCGTGCACCGGTTCGATTCGTTCTGCCATGAAACCGTTGCAAAATGTCCTTTGATAAGGATTAGAAGTTCATCAGCTGCTTTCAAAGACAATAGAAAAAGTCCTTGTTGAGAACCATTGCTTATGGAATATATTCGTAAAAATCCGAGGGATTGGATACTAGCAATTTTTATGTATACCTGAATTCTAGAATCCAACGAATTCAAAAGAATTCAGACGAATATAAAAGGATTCCAAAGAATTGAACAAAAAAAAACAGCTACCAGGAACTTACTAGTTTGACTGTTTCTACGTTGGAGTGTATTTTGTGTTCATTTCATGAACACTGTACTTCCTCATAAAAGTTATTTTTTTTTAACAATTAATAATAGGTCAATCGATTCGTCTCATCAAAATGAATAAATTTGGTTCTTATAATATTGATTTTTATAATATTATTCGCAAAATTGAAAAATTTTTCTTAATATAACGGTCGTTGCCAAAAAGTTGTGACATTCAAGTCCCGACAGTTTTACACATTTTCATTATTTAATATATTTTTTTAAATACCACTGGGATAAAATGCTTACATCGAAGTGGTTTTTGGTAACGTTTCAAAATTTCAGGTGCTTTTGTTTAGAAATGGGAAATTAAAATATACCCAAAATTTCCACTCGGTCACCTGTCCCCAAATACAGATTCACGAATTAAAATTGCTAAATAATCACAGCAAAATTTTATAAATGATTGATACTCATACTAGTCATTTTTATTAAGTTAAAGAATCTAAAAATTAGGAATATAGATAAATATTTTAGATTTGAATATGTTTATAAATGTTTAGAAGCTTGTCCCTGAAGTTCCATGTCCACTCTGTAACCTAACATTTTAGGTTAGAAATTGTAAAAAAAAACTTTAAGAAATCTTATAAAATCAAAAACTCATTACTTTTACTCCTACGCAATTGCTCATATAAGCAGAAACATGTTTATTGCTCGCAACTTAAAAAAATTGCTGTAGATTATGTACCGTACTATTTATAATACTGTACACTCGGTAACACATTTTTAAAAAGTGTTAATTAAATGAAAATGAATGAGGAATAAATGAAAATATATTTTCCAATGAAAATATATATTCCAAAAAGAAATAAATGAAAATATAATCGAAAATCTGGAGGTACAATCAAATAGAACTTGAAAAATGAAATTTTCACAATATTTAAAAATTTTTTTATCTCCACTCTACATATTTTAAAAATAATTTTGAAATTTGTTTTTCTATGTTTATTGAATGTCCACTCGGTAACCTTCCAAGCATGGAAATTATTTATCTCCACTACAAAAATGATTCTTTATCTCTTAAATTGGTATTTTCGTTTAATCTTGGATCACAAATAACAGAAAAAAATACTTTAGCTAGTTTCTGAGAAGATTTTTTTTTAAATCGATAAGCTAAATTACACAACTTTTTGGCAACAACTCATAAACCTACGCAAAAATTTTCAATTTTATTTATTTGAAATATTGTTGGTTATAAAAGGTTTTAAAATAGGCCAATCGATTCGTCTCGTCAAAAGGAATAAATTTGGTATTTATAATATTGTTATGTTTCTAAAACTGAAAAACTTTCTTTGATACAAATGTAAAAATAATTTTAATTATATATATATATATATAAAATTGGTCTTGAAAGGTTTTACCATATGTAAATTGATTCGTCTCGTCAAAAGGTATAAATTTCGAATTTCTCAAAACTTTTTGTTATACATGTCAAGATATTTCATCAATTAACCTTAATCTTTTTTGGTAGAAAAAGGTGTATTTCAATACAACCTCCAAATCTAGAGTAAATTTTGTTGACTGTAATCAACTTTGCAAAAAAATAACTTCTAGAACGATTTTTAAGAAAAATATAAAATCGAAAAATAATTGTTTTTCTTATCTGTTCCGGCTCAAAATCTTACGAATTATGCGAGGGGATATTCACTCTGGAAATCATACTCGGAAATCTCTGAAAATCTCAGTCTATCTCTCTTGTTTTTCAATTGTTTTTCTATTTCTACCTCCCTTCCACTTATTGGCAATCGATGGAAATCAGAGGAATTCACGGCAGTCGATTGCCCAGTGAATAGACCCTCGGAATTATGGGCACTAACTGGGACTATAATTCCTCCAAATTTCATGGCCCTAATTCAAGTTGTTTGCGAGTTATCATTAAAAAGGCATTTTTGACACACATACACACGGATATTTTTTAAAAACCTCATTTTCGGATTCCTGGGGTCGAATTAGGTCAAGAAATGTCCAAAAATGAAATTCAAAAATTTTCATCGTTACAAAACTTCGTTTATGAGGAAACAATACAATAATTCAAAAGAATTCAAGGGAATTCAAAGAATTCGAGGTAAATTAAAAAGAATTCAAGTAAACTGAAAAAAAATTCAAGCGAATTCAGAAGAATTCAAAGAATTCAAGGGAATTCAGAAGAATTCAAGAGAATTCAGAAGAATTCAAGAGAATTCAAGGGAATTTAGAAGAATTCAAGAGAATTCAATATAATTCAAGAGAATTCAGAAGAATTAAAAAGAATTCAAGTGAATTGAGAAGAATTCAAGATGAATACGAAAGAAATTAAGGTAAATGTAAACGAATTTCAAGTGAATACAAAAATATTCAAGGTGAATGTAAAAGAATTCAAGGTGAATTCAAAATAATTCAAAAAATTCAATTGTTCAAGGCAATTCAAAATAATTCAAAAAATTCAACGGAATTCGAAAGAAATCAAAGGAATTAAAAGTGAATGCAAAATTATTAAAGGGCAATTCAAGGTTAATTTAAAAGAACTAAACAGAATTCAAACAAACTGAATTGAACTAAAATCATTCTACTTGAGATAAATTGATCTGAATTCTAGGCGAATTCAAAAGAGTTCAAGCTGACTTCAAAATAATTGAAGGTAATTAAAAATACTTCAAGAAAATTCAAAATAATTCAAAAGAAGTCAAAATAATTCAAGAGACTTCAAATGAAATCAAAAGAATTCAAGCGAATTCAAAATGATGCAAAAGAATTCAAAACAATTCAAGGTGAATTCAAAAGAATTAAAAGAATTCAAGCTGTATTCAAAAGAATGCAAGGGAATTCAAAGAATTTAAGCGAATTCAAAGAATTCAAGGGAATTCAAAGAATTCAAGGGAATTCAAAGAATTCAAGGGAATTCAAAGAACTCAAGGGAAATCAAAGAATTCAAGGGAATTCAAAGAATTCAAGGGAAATTCAAAAGAATCCAAAGGAATTCAAAATATTTTTTAGAAATTAAAGAATTCAAAAGAGTTCAAGTGGATTTAAACGAACTGAATTTATTTAATTTGAGGTAAATTGATTTTAATTCAACGTAAATTTGAAATAATTTTAAAGAATGCAAAAGGTGAATTCAAGATAATTCAAGAAAATTTAAACAAGTAAAAGGAATTCAAAATAACTCAAGAGAATTCAAAAAATTTAAGGAATTCAAGGCAAATTGAACAGATTTCAATAGAATTTAATTGAATGCAAAAGAATTAAGGATAAATGTTAATTCAATTGAATTCAAAAGAATTAAAGATAAATGTTAAAGTATTCAAGGTGAATTTAAAAGCCCTGAATAGATTTTAAAAATTTCAAGTCTATTTAATAGAATTCAAAATAGTTCAAATGAATTTCAAACAATTCAAGTAAATTCCAAAGAATGCAGAAACAGATGTACATCTGAATTCAATAGTGGTTAACCCCCTGTAAAAATCTTTCCTCGACTCTGTTTTTATCTGGGAAATAATTTTTAGTATTTTAATGCACAAAAATTGAACAAAAAAGGATCCTATATTTTTAAATATCTACCAATACAATAAGTTTTGAGTGCTTAATTTCCTAAGGCAAAAAAAATAACTTCAGGGCAAAACGCACTGTAGATACATCTTAATTTATTCCTTTTTGTACAAAAATAATCAGTACAAAAGAAGAACCCAATACCCAATCAATTTTGATCTTTTGTATTTTTGCGCGAACCAGTTCTATTTTTAGGAAACCTACATTTGTTTGTACATACAATTGTACCTTTTAGTACCTTTTAGTTAATAAAAAACCTTCCCCAAAGTGGATTTTTAAAATATTTTTCAGGACGTCATTCTAATGTGATTTCAACTAGTGTAGTCAATGAAAATTATTCGAAACTTTATAATAAGAATTTTAGAAGTGTAGTATAGTAATTCTTCTCAGTTTGGCAGTTCTGAAATTAATGTTGAACTAAATATAACTATTTAAATCCTAATTATAAGTAATTTTTACCAATTTTCCTAAAACATCGAATAAAACTGATCATCTCCGATCAAAAGAATGGAAGTCTGTCAGACATTGCCTCGAGTAAAATCCATGATACGCATCTGCTGTAAACCCATACTTAAGAACCGTGTTTATACTCACTCTTCCTCACGAGTTCTTCTCTTTTGCACACATTCTTCTTGTTTTTCTGTTTTCTTGTCTTCTTGGTACGCCCTCGTACTTGAACGGAACGTCGGTATACATATAAGTCACATTAAAATGCCGACATAGCAGAGATCGTTCCACCCGGCTTATTCACTGCGAATTTCAAATTTCAATACTCGTCTGATCCGTGAATATAGCACAAGAGATAACTCTTATAAACGGCTTCTTGAATTTACATAATAATTATCAACAACTACCACCTTATCCGCGACAGTAAGACGCCGCTGGGCAGTCTATTGATTCCCAAGATGTTTCCTTCCGCTCTGACGCTTTTAGCCTTAGAGCCACGTCCAAAAAAGAGTACAATGTTCTGTTCCCGACCTGTTTACGTGGTGTGAATTTCTGAGGGTTATGGCGGTTCAAGCATGAAGAGATATGAGGTTCAAACTCGGAGTAATTTACATGAAGGTTTTCTATCTTCTTTTCTTTTCTATTCCCTTTCCTCTTCCGTTTTCATTAAATACATTTAGAGATTAAGAGTTTTTGCAACATTACTTTAGTGGTATGTTTGGACTACTTTCTAGTCAACAAGTCAACAAAAGTTAGGAAGCAAATTGTTACAAACTAAACAACAACTCTTTGAATCTTCAAAAAAGTAATCTTCGCAAGATGATTCATTTAATCCTCTGACTCAGGTCAACATAAAAATTCTTACAAACAACAACAAAAGTATCCATCTTCGCAAGATGGATTTATTTGATCCTCTGACTCAGGTCAACATAAAAATTCTTACAAACAACTCTCCTCTTTTTGGAACTCTTCAAACAAACCAGAAATCGACTCGTCCTTGAAAATCACTTTCATCGGTTAATCTGATTTTCTTAAAAGCTGACAAAACGTTCCAGTCCATCCAATATGATAACAGCTTCCTGCAAAATCTTCGAGGGTAGAATACAATCGTTCGTGTACGTATACGTGAACGGTACAAGCGCATCGTTATATAAGAGTTCCTCCAGAGCCAATTTTCGTGAAACTACCTTGAGGAAAAGCGAATGCGTGGGAGAGATCCAATGGAGTAAGCAATTTTCTTATCGGGCCCGTCATTTCCGGTCGTTCATCTCATGGCTTGTAGTTAGAAGGCGGGACATTGATTAAAGGTCCGTTTTAACTCGCGAAATAGGTATTCCAGTTCTCTTATTTCGCTCCTTTGATTCAATTTACGAGCGAGATAGCGACCGATAAAGAGACTTTTGCAGCATCCGTCTATTTTCAACTGCGCTCGATTGCGTTTTCTCCCCCAGCCTCTTTCTTCTATCTTTGCCTCTCATTCTTCGATTTGGGACTGTAGGTGGCCGCATTAACGGTCCTTCGGCTCTCTCCATTGGATCTTATCAGCACTTGATCAAATCATCCCAAAGACCTCTGCCATTTCTTCTCTCCAATCGAAGAACTATAATCTACCTTTCTTCACTTCGAACCGGAACGCTCAGGATTTGTATTTATTGATCAGTTCAACATCTTCAGATGATGGAAGAAGCTGAGAGGTACAAAGTCAAAGTACAAAAGTACAAAGACGTTAAAGAAGTACAAAGAAGTTAAATTAATTCATAAAAAAGGAAAGATAGAATTCTGATATGATTAAGATTCTTTCCAATAACCTCTAAATCTATCTTCAATGAAATATGTTTGTCTGAAAAAGCGTTTTCCAAACCTGCTAACGACATCTAGTCCAGAACAACTGGTAGTTTAAGCATCTAAAGAAGAAGGGTAAGGAGTAGAGAACGACGACAAGAGGCGAGCAAAGTTTGATATTTCGTCGAAAAGTCTCGCATTGTCTAAAAGTTGATAGCGTCACCCCAAGGAGGAAGATAACATCTGGTGCAGCCTCCATCAACAACCCGCCCTCCCCCTCCACTTCTCGTCGTGCCGCAGCATCCAGAGCCGCTCGAAGGAAACTCATCTTCAATTATTCTTGTACCCACCCTCTCTTACATTCTCACCCCCCCCCTCTCTCTCTGTTTCACCCTCTCCTCAACTTTACTGGTTTTCCGTCTCCCTGTTCCTTAACTCTCCCTTGTGCTAACGCCACCATCCGGCACTCTCGTCCTGACGTTTCCGTCTGTCACGCAGTTCTGACGAACAACGAATTTATGGAATTACGAAAAGCGGCGGAATTAATTTGCATATATAAAAAATATATAACTCAAACTCGGAAACGTCCGCGGGGAAACCCCGTACGGCGCCATTGTACGCCGGCTAAGGGTTCGTTGTGGAAACATATTAAACTACACACACTCACGAAACACTTCTCCGCCACTTGACGATAACTTCATTAATTTATTCTTGACGGATAAAATGAGGTTGAATCTCACATGTCCTTAGGGATTGGGAAATTAATATTTTCCACGTTTCTCTTTTCTGCGTCCAATTGTGGATTAGATATTTTATTCATATATTTCTTACCCATATTTGCAGCGAGCAAAAATGTTAATTTTGCCTCAGTACTGATATATTATTCATTGTTCTTAGTCTTGATTAATATCCCATCTACCTAATGAATTCGGTCAATGGAATTAATTCTGAGATGTGGATAATTTTTATTCGCTATTATTGCTTAATAGTAATTAATTAAATCCAATCAAGAATGAAGAATTTATATCCCTTTAAGTTGACATCGAGACATCACTGAATCGGAAAGTTCTAATCCTATCAATCAAAGGATATTAAAAGGACCGCCTCCAGGGTGTCGTTTCTTCACCCTTTTAATAAACTCGAGCGAAAGTAAAGGCTGATTTAAAAGAGTCTCGCGAAAAGAATCAACGAGGGTGGAATAGAGGCCCGGAGTAGGACCTCTAAAAGGGTCGTAACTACTTAATTCCGAAAGACACCGCTGTTCGCACCACAGACACCTCGACATCTAAACCTCTTTGAATTACAAAGGAACCACGGGAAATCCCAATTCCCTTCGATTCCACTTTCGGCAACTGCAAGACATTTGAACTTCTTTGTTCCCCATTATTATTTTCGCATCAGCGCCTTCGAATTTCATCTTCACGTTTTAGGGCAAATTGTCCAATAATGTCAATTTTCATGAAAAAAATTATCTTTTGAAATTTTCACAAAAATCTCGTGAAACATTTTATTGAAAATTTTCAGTACTTACAAGGGGAGGATTTTGATGGGACTCAAAAAGTTAAAAGACCATCCAAATCCATTAGGTACGTATTTTCTTTTGCTGCCATTGGGCATTTGTTTGCGAAATTTTTATTGTTGCTGATGCTAATGTATTAGCAACAATAAAAATTTTATCAATAAATGCAAAATTAGAATAGTTATTTATAAAAATGACAGTTATTGTTCAATGTTAGTTCGTTTTGTGTCTAGAAATAATTTTAGGTGAAAGAATAATGTTTACACACAAAAATTTTTCTGATTGTACATTTATTAATAACATTTTTATTATTGCTAATGCTAATATCTCGTATACAAATGCCCATAGGCAGTAAAAAATACGTTCCTAATGGATTTAGATGAACTTTCAACTTTTTGAGTCCCATCAAAATCTGTGATACATAAGGTGTGTCTTCCCCTTGTTAGTTTTATTTTTTATTTAATTTATAATTTTTTTAATTTATAATTTAATTTTTTTATTTATTTAATAAATAATTTAATTTTTAAAAATTTTTTTAATTTAATTTTTTAAGTTTTAATTTTTAATTTAACAGCTCATTTCTTAGTTACAGTTTCAATTGCATTGATTATATGATTGGTCATTTCATTGGGATGACTCTTTGAGATAAGTGAATTCCCAGTCAAATGAAACTAATTAATTATTATGATTTATCAATAAATAAATGAATTATATTTAAATTACTAACGATCTTAGTGATGCATAACGAGAATTTTTTGGAAAAAACGAGATTTACTCGAAACATAATCAGTTGAGACCAAAACTTGATGGAGATCGAAAATCTGTAATCTTGAAAACGAGACGAGACGAGAACGAGAATCTCATTCGAGTAAAGTTTCGTCTCGTTATGATAAGTACCATAAAAATATATAAAAAATAAAAATAAAAAATTTAGAAATTCTCGTTATGCAACTATAAAAGATCTACTTTTTTAATTTTCAAATCACCAAGTTTTCCAAGATTTTTACGTTGGACGGATATTTTATATAATATCATTAATTATATAATGATATCAATATATTTAAAATTAAAAACTTATAATTTTCAAAGGAGATCTTATAGAATGTGAAATTATATGATGAAGAAAAGAAAAAATGAAATAATTAAGAAGTTTAGATTTGATAAATTGAAACCTATTAGAGGTGTGCATCAGTTCGTCAGATCGAATTTTCAATGGAAATTGTTACCTTTTTGGCCACGCTTAGAACATTGAATTTTTCAAAATTAAATATAATTCAAGAAGAAATCTAAGAAACTTAAATCACTTCGAAATTAGGATTTCTCGAAACCGAAATTATTCAGTTTGTTTTGGAAAGAAATTCGATTCGATCAAAAATTCGATCGTTATTTCAGATGGATTTTATTTCAAAAACTAACTGAACAATTTTGGTTTCAAGCAATCTTAAATTCAAAGAGAACTTAGAAACTTGAATTTCTTCTTGAATTAAACTCCATTTCAAAAAATTCAATGTTCTACGCATGGCGAAACAAGTATCAATTTGCATTGAAATTTCAATCTGACGAACTACACATCTCTAAAACCTACAGATAATTTTCTCAAATTATGTAACTTGGTAATAAATAAGAAATTCGAATTTTTAAAATGAAATTAAAAATTTTAAATGAAAATTTTCACATTAATATGTATAAAATTGTCACGCGTTTTTCTCCTGAGTACAAAACTGAAAGTACTGAAGACTAATTAAATATGTATGAGGATATGTTCAGTGGATAAAGATTTCACTTTAATTGGGAATTCGGAGCTTTCGCTACTTGCCTGCAGAGAACTTTATTAAACCCAGTATCTTTTCTCCCATCAGTTATTCTAAGTACCTTCATATAAAGCAATCATGAAAGAAAAATATTACATGTCGTATAATCGAGATGAGTGCAATCATGTTGGTAGAATCAAGTGGTGCAGATAATGTATATAATGATTGTAATTCAACTTGCACTGGCGCTTGTCAAACAAGATTTCAGATCAGGTTCGTGACGATTTCACGTGTGTAAAACATAACGATTGCAATATGCCATAAAACAAACGTCATTTTCATAATTACACGTTCTGCATCGTCCGGACTAAGATCGTTTGTTTTCACGCCAATGCTGCTCACGACATGCAAGCGTTGGGTTATTACGTTGTTTAACATCTTATCATCATAGTATCAATGTATCATATCTTCTCTATAGAGAAAATGGGCTTAAATGTATATAAATGTGCTAATAACTACACTTAAAAGTCACTTGACTCGTTATCAAATATTTACGAGATATTTTTTTAAAACGGAAAAAATATCTTTGATCTGCTTGTCATACAATAATTATGTTCTCTCTAAAATTATACTGATCTTTTTGTGTTTTGTCACAAGTCACAATTGACAATTGTGACTTTTCAATTTTTTTTGACTGATGGAATCTGTCTGTACCCGTATATTTCAAACTTAACGCACAAAAAAAAGGATTTTCCACGACAAAATGTGTGCAATAACTGACAACAGTTGCATGCAGAGGGCCGTTAACGATTAAATTACGTAAATTAGCATGCCTTCTTTACTAGAATGTTGCACATTTTAAACGGCTGCATTTTAAAAGGAACTCCTATCTGCACGATATCCGTCAAGCATTTAATAATGCTTAATGTTACATCGCTTCCATTCATTAACTCCCTTTACTTTGCATTTTGAATAATTCACTCTATTTAATGTTTCATAGAATAATGGACAATGGAATGTTTGTTTCATCCAATCTCCAATGCATTTTAATTTTATTCTGAAAAATTTGTATGAGAGTGACTGAAGAGTGATGTGTAATTAACAGGTATTGGGATTATTTCGTCTGTTTTTTTCGATACACCTTTCTTATTCATTTTCCAAATCATTTTCAGCTTTCACTTCCCTTCTCCCATTTCAATTATTCATCAACCGATAACAAATTTCAAACTTGCAGCTATGCAGCTCCTTATGAATGAAAATCTTCCCTAATGGCTGCATCCTAAATCAACCTAACAGCCAACTGCTCACTTGAACTCAGGAGCTGGTGTTGAATGTCGAGCATGAAAATCCTCGTCTCGGGCTCAAGATGCGATTAAGCAGAGAGAACCATTCCGGCGAATGTCACCGCAGTTGTAGGTACGAATCGGACGTAGCATTGCCGGTAAGCACGGTGTGACCAACGTTTCTCCAGGGAGCGATCAATGATAGGCCGGGGGTACGAGTCACGTGACCCCGCCACGGGGAGTTCGCGCAATGCATCACCAACCAGCCACCCCCGCTCTCCCCACCCCCCTGACACCCACAAACACCACCGGAGCTAGCCACCCCACATCCTGCCGGATCCACCCCACTTCACCTTCCCTCATCCACCTTCAACCCCACCAAGATCCTCAGCGACCATCTCGTCCCACTCCCAACGACAGCGGGACTACAAACGGGATTGTTGCTACGTTGCTCTTGGCGACCAGCAAGTGTCGTCTTCGCGAGAAGCCTCCTCGCTCGTCGGGGGTTCGCATTGACCCGGTGATTTTCAACGCCTTCGACTCCCACCCCCAACATGCTTCCTTATTTTCCCTCTTCTTCTAAGGAGAGAAAGGGCACTTTGCGAGACCTGTGTTTGGCAAAGAATGGATGCTGATACTAGCCTTGCACTGTTAGAAATGTTCGTAAATTTCTGGAATCTTTAGGTTGCAAAGGTTGCACAAATTCTTCAGAAATTTGAGACACTTTCCAGAAACCGCATCTGAAAATTACCAAATTTTCATGAATGTGTCTTAAACATCAGTTACGGAAACTTAATTTTCCTAAATGTATCTTAAATTTACCAAATTGTAACTGAAATTAACCAAACTGTACACTGTTAGAAAAATCTGTACCGCGGAATCACCTAACTTCGGACACTGGGCCTATCTTCGGACACCTATTAATTATTCTTGGGTTTATACTAATTTTTAATGCAAAACTAACATTTCACATCATGACAAGCTTTGGGCTTTTAATTTGTGTTACTTTGATGCCATTTAATTGTCTGGAAACAAACAAAAGTGGGTGTTCGAAGTTTGGGGCAATGTCCGAAGTTAGGTGATTCTACGGTATTATAGTCCAGTAGAATTAAAAATTCAACGTGTTGTTCTTTTGCAAAATAGAAAACCAAGTGGAATTGATAGAAAATGGTACACTGATTAAGAAATTTACTTACGCGTAAGCGAATTTTTCGGGGGTTTTTAGTTATTAAACAAATACACGAAAAATTTTGATCGAGCTTCTTTATATTTGTTATTACATAGATATGGTGCAATTTGGTACACCTTTTACAATGGAATTTTTTTTCTCAAGACAAAAATCTATAACTTTCATGAGAAAATTTTTTTTATGATTGTTTATTGCTTAATTTCTTTA
>JBAGKK010000551.1:737460-754387 GCA_037177015.1 Euceroptres primus | reverse complement strand
TAAATTTAACGACATCGCAAGTGTTTTCGGATATCTATTTTCTACGTTCTAATATTGTTTCTGAGATTGCTCAATATTAAAATTATCAATGTGTCAACCCACTATGATTTTGCAATGAATATAATAATTTGAATGTTTAAACTTTTACCGCAAATTTATCATCAGGACGTGCTGCCCTCTTTTGCAGAAATGAGCGAGGTATAGTCGCTCGTCACATTTTTGAATTAGTTTCGCTCTCTGTCAGCAAAAATTTGAAGCTTTCAGAAAACCTCAACAATAATAAAAGCTATGATCGGTAAAGGATAAAGCAGTTCTCCGGCTTCCGAAGCTTACTCCAGTTTGCAAAAAACGTGCTCCAAAAAAAGTACTGAAAAATAAACATAAATATCTCTAGAGAATGTTGTAAAAAAGGAAGTTTAAAGGAAATAGCGCATAAAGGTTTTTGATATATTATCAACTCATTAACGTTATTGACCTAAAAAGTCCACTAGTAGTGCTGTTCTCGTACTTCTCAAGATAACCTCAAAACACAAATGTTTAGTACAATTGTGAGGCGTGATTAAAATTCTATTTTATTATCACCAACTTTAATGTGAGAATCCTGATAAGCGATGGGTTTACAATATTTCATATATACGTCTTAGAATGTTGATAAGAATTTTACAAACGTGGTACCCTCGCAAAGAATTGCTAACCTCAGCCAAATTAATTCAAAACGTTAATTTCAAATCTACCCAGCCAACCTTTATTTTCAATATGAACGAAGCGTACCTTCGTTTTGAGAAAGGTCAGGAAACTTTCGATTTCACATTCAGGTATGTGAACCCAGAATACAAAGTGGATAGACAATTCAATTTTAGTAGAAGAGCAGTTGAACCTGTATCTACATTTTTGAGGAGAGTAAATACCAATGTCAGTAAAATAGTCGTTAAAAAGAAAAAAATCAACCTGAAGAAAAAGAAGAAAGCCAAAGCAATGTTGAGTGAACAAGAAGAAGAGAACGAGAAAAACAGTGGTGCAGAAGAAAATGATGTAAACACAGAAGTGTTTCTTTTGCAAAATGAGTCAAAAGTCGAGGACGATGTTCTTTGTGAAACTGCTTTTGAAAACGTTTCGCAGTTAACGTTACTTATTTTAGGAAACAAGTACACTATTAAACAGAATGTTCCCTGGGTTGATGGTGTTTGTTTACCTCAAAGTATACTGGTAGGGTTTCCAACATATCCATCAAAATTTGAATCTATTTACACGAATATAAAAGACTCGGTCTTTGTGTGGTACAAGAATACAATATCGGATAAACCTAACAAACAACCCAAATGGAAGGAAATCGGCAAAGGATATTTCTACATACCAAGTTCAGATGACATGGGTTGTAAATTAAAATTAAGCTGTATTCCTGGAAATGAAGTTCAAAGAGGTCCTCTTGCAGAAGTATTATCACCAAATCTGGTAGAGGCAGGACCAGGTCGTTGTCCCTTTGAAGATCGACATGCATTTACTACGGAAAAGTTATCAGGCGACAGGTAAGAACTCCATCATAACTTTTATTATATTTTTTCTTAGATTGTTCACCAGATCATAAGAGCCTGTAGAAATGTATCTCTAAATCGATTCAATATTTATTTCCAGTTTCAGAGTAATCTCCTACAATTTATTGGCAGACACGTACGCTGATTCCGATTATTCCAGACAAGTTTTATATCCATACTGTCCACCTTATGCACTGCATATCGATTATAGAAAGCAACTTATACTCAAGGAAATAATAGGTAAGTTTTCGTTTCCAATTTCTGGATATAGACCTTTACACTCTTTACAGGGTTGCTACAGGTTACGGATTTAAAAATGATCAGGGCAAGTTAGGAAAAACCTGACTCAGGGCATTTTTTTGATTCAACAAATTATAATTATATCTCATGTGTTATAATTATCATTATATAATTATAATATTATAAAATTATAATATTATCAGGGATCCCTTATTCCCCTTTTTTCCCTATTTTCCCCTTTCTTTCCTTTCTCCCATTATTCTCAAAATTTCCTAAAATCACTTTTTTTTTAGAGTTTCATTCCTTTTTCCCGTTTTTATATTCAAGGTTCCGAATAATTTTCCAAGAATTATGAGAAATAGAAACTTGTGACATTCAGAAACTCTGTTAATGTTTTCTTAAATTTCCCATAATTTCCAAATTTAAACTTTCAAACTCTACGAAAGTCACCTAAAATCTCTTAAAATCCTCCAGAATCTTTAAAATAATAATCTTATAAAATAATATCCCAAAATTCTTCAATATTCTGCAACATATACTAGACTACCAGATCTTCTAAAATTTTCTAAATACTTCTGTAACCTTCTAGAATTTTCTACAGAATCTTAAAATCCTCCAAAGTCTACAAAAGATTACCGAAGTTCTCTCAAATTCTTTAGAATATTCAACACTTATCTAAAATTTGTAAAAATGCTCCCAAATATTCTAGACTGTTTTAAAATCTACAATCATTTCGCTTCTTCTGGATTGTTCCATAATCTTTTAGAATCTTCTAGATTATCCTATAATAACCTTATACAATCAAAGAATTCCTAATGCAATCTTAAAGAATTCTTAATACAATCTTAGAGAATTCTTAAAAACCGCTGCCAAGTAGTTACTAGTTTGGATGTATCTTAATTGTGTTCCTTTCATGAACACTGTGCTTCCTCATAAAGGTTTTTTTTAAAAACAATAATAGGTCAATCAATTCGTCTCGTCAAAAGGAATAAATTTCTTTCTTATAACATTGCTATATTCGCAAAATTGAGAAATTTTCTCTGATGCAAACGTAAAAATAATTTTAATTTTATATACATATATTATAAATATAGTTGGTCATGAAAGGTTTTATAATAGGTCAATCGATTCCTCTCGACAAAGGGAATAAATTTGGTTCGTATAATATTGCTAGATTCACAAAATGGATAAAAATTTTATGTACTTATAAACGAAAAAATTCAAAATTCAAAAAAATTTAGATGAAATTTTTTGCTTGAAGATGATTACAAATATTGTATTGATTTTTATCAACTAAATACCACTCCCATATTTTCAAAAAATGTTTTGAAAGTCTGTTATTACTCGAAAAACAGTGATAAAAATTATTAAAAATTTCGAATTTTTTAAATTTACTTTTTGTTATATCAAGATATTTAATTAATCAATCAACCTCAATCTTTTTTGTCAGAAAAAAGTATATTTCAATGCAACCTCCAAATCTAGAATAAATTTTCTCGATTATATAATCAAAATTGCAAAAAAATAACATCTAAAACAATTTTTAAGAAAAATATTAATCGAAAAAAATGCTTATTCGATTCTGTTTCGGCTTAAACTTTCATTTTCGGATTCCTGGGGTCGAATTAGGTTAAGAAATGTCAAAAACTGAAATTCGAAAATTATCATCGTTATAAAGCTTCCTTTATGAGGAAGCAAAATTCTTTAATATTCTACAAAATATACTAGAATGATCCAGAATCTTCTAAAATCGTTTAAAATCTTCTCAACTTTTCCATGATTTGCGAAAATCTTCTAGAATCTTCAAGAATAATCTGAAATGTACAAATGTTTTAAATGTTCAAATGAACGAACTTTTTTCTTTAACTTTATTTTTAACTTTTATTTATTTTTTCTTAAATTTATCTTGAAATATCGTGCAATCTACAAAATTTAGAGAAATATTATGAGCTTCTTTATCATTTCAATAGTTTCTATATTAATAAACCAATATTTTAGAACAAATTTGAGTTTAAAATGAAATCAAATAAAAATTTTGTTCATTTGAACATTCAGAACTTCAAGCACATTATTCTGAACTGCATTAAAATTTCCAGAATTCTGCAGAATACTTTAGAACCCTCTCAAGTCTACAAAATACTCTGATAATCTTGAAGAATTCTCTAAACTGTTTCCAGAATCTTCCTAAAATTCTGTAGACTTTTTGAGTCTTCAAAGAAAAAAAGAATTCTAGAAGAGACTAGAAAATTTTAGAAGTTTATGGAAGATTTTGGAAGAATCTAGAAATCTCTGGAAGATTTTAAAACACTCCAAAATTTAGATTGTAGAGAACTTTTTGGGATTTCAAAAGATTTAATGCATCTACAAGTTTATAGAAAATTAAAAATATTTTAGAAGATTTTAAAAGTTGGTTGAAAAGTCCAGAAGTCATGAAGGATTTTAGACAATTCTAGAGCATTCCAAAGATTCTGAAAGTTTAGAAATTTGAGGAGTGTTTTATTAGATTCTAGACAGGAATTTAAGATTTTTTAGGATTTTTTAAGATTCTGCAGAATTGCAGCTTCCTTGATATTCTTAAAAGAAAAAAACTTCCCCCTTTTTTAAAATCTCCCTTTTTCGAAAAAGAAATCCCCTATTTTTCCTAAAATTAAACTACTGAACCACTGTGACCCCTTTATTATATAATTATAATTATAACGGCAGATAACGGTCAGGAAAAATTCAGGGAATTTTGAAATTGGGATTTTGTAGCAACTCTGCTTTAAAATAACAAAAAAGCTTTAAAAGCTTTAAAACGTAAATAAGTATGTAAATTTGTTCTTTTTAGGGTTCAATTCAGACATCATCTGCTTGCAAGAGGTAGATATCAAAACTTACGCTGCTGATTTGCAACCTACTTTGTCTGTTTTAAATTACGAGGGTGTTTATAATCGTAAAGGTTCTGAAGTTGTGGAGGGACTTTCCACTTTCTTTAATAAAGATAGGTACGAGAAACTGAACTTTGAATCCGCTATTATTAGCGAGAATTTAGAACTCGAAAAGTTCAAACCTACGTGGGAGAAAATTCAGAATGAAAAAACGAAAGCGAGGTTTATGGAAAGGAACACAGCTATTCAGGTAAATTTACACTGCACTAATGTTAACGTGATTAAAACAGGGATCACAGCAGTTCAGTAGTTCAATTTTAGGGAAAATAGAATTCTTTTTCGAAAAAGGGGATTTTTAAAAAAAGGAAATTTCTCTCTTTTAAAAATATCAAGAGAGTCAATAAATGTTAACAAGTGCAAAATTTTTATTTGAAAAACTAAGCTTTTATTAACAAATAAAATTACATTCCATCCTTAGATGTTAATTTTCATTCAAGTTTAACAAGAAGGAGGAACAAAATATCTCAGTTAATCTTTTGATGACTACAAATAAACCAGTAATTAAATCATAAAAATACATATTATCAGATATATTTCCGAAAAATAATTTGAACGGTACCTTGAAGTTAACTAAAGAGAGAAACTCGAACAGCAAAAATATTTCTGAAACAAAAATTTGCCGACTATAAAAATTCTCGGCTGCTAAAATTGCAGACAAGAATTTAGATTTCTGAATTATATTGCCGGATTTTTAAATTCTCAACAAATCAAATTTTGGAAATGAGTCTTGCAATGCTTCAGAATCTTAAAAAATCCTCAAAAATTGTAGATTCCTGTCTAGAATCTAACAAAATATAGTCCACAACTTTTTAGATCTTCAAAATCTTTAAAATTCTAGAATTTTCTAAAATCAATTATGAACTCTCCCGGACTTTTCGACAACCTTTTAAAATCTTCTAGAATATTTTTAATTTTTCATATATGTACATACTTGTAGATTCTTCAAAATTCTTTAACCTCTACAATCTAGATTTTTTAGAATGTTTTAGAATCTTCCAGAGACTTCCTGATTCTTTCCAAATCCTCTAGCATTTTCTAGGATCTTCTTAAATCTTCCAGGATCTTTTAAATTGTACCATAAATTTCTAAAAATCTACTAGATTTTTTTTTGAAGACTCAAAAAGTATACAGAATCATCAAATTTTGGGAGTCTTGTATATTTTGGAGGGTTCTAAATGATTTTGCAGAATTCTAGAACATTTTGTAGAATATTAAAGAATTTTAGGATATTCTTTAATATTTTATACAAGATTATTATAGAACCCCGAAGATTCTAGAAACAGTCTCATATATTTTGGAGAATTTTTACAGATTTCAGATAAGGTTTGAAGATTGTATTGTTTGTTTCGTTTGTAGATTTTAAAGTATTCTAAAAGATTCTGGAAAAATCTCGAAGATTTTGGTTAATTATGGAAGAATTTAGAAGAAAGATTTTTAAAGTCATAAGTTTATATTTATAAGAATTGAATGGGGGAAAAGGAATAAAATTCTTTAAAAAAGGGACTTAAAGAGTGTTTTGATAATACATAGTAAGGGGGAAAAAGGGACTGTGATCCCTGTAAACATGTCAGAACATGTGCAGAGAATCAATTCTTATTTTCAACAGGTGACAACTTTAAGATCAAAGGATAATCCCTCGGACATTCTCATAGTTGGAAACACGCATTTGTACTTTCACCCTAATGCAGATCACATAAGATTACTACAAGGTTTTTATGTAGTAACGTACATTGAGGATGTTGCCATTAGAAGAAAAGAACAGGTGTTTATTATTTTTATTCACAATTCTCAATAACTACGAAAGAATCAAAATGAGAATTATTTGTAAAAAAAAATTACATTTGCAGAATCCAGAGAGTAACGTAAGCATTGTTTTGTGTGGAGACTTTAACAGCGTACCAGAATGTGGCATATATCAATTAATGACAACGAAACACGTACCCAGTGATTATAAAGATTGGAACAGTTGTAAGTCAAATCTAAATTAAATACCATATGTATAAGTAAAAGTTAAAAACAAATTGTACTTACCTTACACTTTTTGTGTTTTGCAGTTCCAGAGGAGGCAGTGACTAATGTTTCTCTTTCGCAGAATATTTCGTTTTCAAGCGCATGTGGCACTCCCGAATATACAAATTATACCGCCGATTTTTCCGGTTGTTTAGACTACATTTATTACCAAACGGATCAACTGGAAGTGCAGCAAGTTGTTCCTATGCCTAGCAATGAAGAACTAGCTTTAAACGTAGCAATTCCTTCTGTAGTCTTTCCGAGTGATCACATTTCTATATGCGCTGATTTAAAATGGAAAACCCGTTAAAATTTTGTACAAATTTTAGAATGATTATTGTAATATTACAGTATTGAATGCTTCACGTGTTAAAATTAGGCCGAATTTAGTTTTAATAAAAATGTTGAAAATCTAAAACAAGCTTTTATTTCCGTTGAATAATAAATTATGTAGGTACATTGGCAGACAGCTTAGGAAAAGGTTTGTGGAATCGTTCAAAAAAAACATGCTCTGAATTTCACATTAACATGATTTATAGGTAGAATCAAAAGAATACATCCATGTTCGTGTGTTTAAAAGTTACATTAGAGCAACATTTTCTTTCTATTTTTAGTTACTTTACAAAAATTATATACAGGCTACTTCATTCAGTGTATCGAGAATAAAAGAAATGAGAGATCTGCAGACTCGTTAGACTAATTCGACAAATTATAAATAGAAGACATTATTTACATAAACAGAAAAATTTATTGAAACCACAGTCTAATTTTATAAAGAATTCCATTTTGATGCTAGTTTTAATGCAAAATGAAGGGTATTTAAAGACTGTTGTTGTCTGGTGTTAACAAAGAATTCTAACTTACTTATTGTTTATGTCTTAGCAACTCGAATTAGTATGTAGATAAAATATAGATCGCCGTTTTCAAAAACAAAGTATATTTAAAAAAATAATACTGCGCCTGACTTGGAAATACATACAAATACATTTGTTTTCGACAACTATTATTTTACTATACCACAGCGCAGTTCAATCATTATCAATTTGATTTGCAAGTCTACTTCTTTTTATTCGATTTCTACTTCTGCAGTATACTACAAATTCTGTAACCTTGTCTAACTTTTCAAAATTCTTTCACAAACCTGAAAAGTATCAGAACTATGGAACATGCTAAGTTGATTAAATCATACAACTCTCTGCAGACCTCACTTCTAATTCATATTCGTAAAAATGTAACAAATCTACGAACTCATTTTCCCTAACCTAAAGAATCATCTCCGTCAACTTCCCCAACAAGAGTAGCTTCTGGTGCTTGTGAATATTAACGAAAAGATTACACATGGTGTAATTTTGCATGGTACATCGCATTCAACAATGACACAAGACATTCAAGAAACAATCTAAACAAATCTGATGACATTTCCATTCAACAATTTGTTATCAAACCAATCTTGAATCCTACGCGCTTCTCGCGAAGTGAAAATTGGTGCGTTCGTTCCTTGATCCTTTCGCTGACGAGTTCACTCTCAATTTAAAAAACAACCCAAGGCATCATGAACCAAATCGTCTTTGGTTCATTTCTTCGGAAGATATCGATCAAATTATTTACACCTAACTAGAATTTCGAAAATCAAAGTTAGCGAAAGGATCGACGACGCTTTATGTTGCAGTCACGCTACAATTTAAATCACAGACGAGGATTTCCGGTTTTATGATCACATCCCTCGTCTTGGTGCACTTGGAACAAGAAGCTGAAGGGCAGTCATTGCGTCAGGGAACAAAGAATGGTAGTTAACCACTGGTACGTAAGCAGCAGTTATAACGCGCCCCGCAAACCATCGACCATGCAACGAATTTACAGCAGCTACTGCTGTCGCAATGGATGGACACTTGACGTAGACGTTACCCTGAGGAGAAGCTTGATCAACGTATACGTGTAGAACTCCTCCATGTTTGTTACACTCTTCAATTACATCGTCACGTATCTCCTTCGCCCAATTTGGATTTGTTTCACTGAAAAGATAAACATTCCGATTAGTCAAGCTTCATAAACAATTAAAAGAGATATTAACAAATCTAAAATAAAAATATTAGAAGATACTGTTGTGAAATACATGTATAAATGTTTGTCATCAGAACGTCATTTACATAAAACCATTGTAAAATCGGTCTTGATGACATATTTATTCTGGCATATGCTATCCCCCCAGTGAAAGCTTGAAATGCTAACACCGGGTCTACTGAAATATGCCTCTAAGTCTAAATAAATAACTAAAACATAATATAATAATTTGAAAAAGCTTACTTTTGTGGATCGAACATGTTTGAGAGCATAAAACACTGAGTAGCAATGGGTGGCGCAGCTTGTGGTGGCGGCTGTGGTGTTGTCAGGACGGGTGCCATATTTAGAGCGTTAGCGGCCGCTTGTGGAATTTCTAAACCTGTTCCTTCCGCCAGTTTGAACATTAACTGCAATCTACCTGTGGCACCAAGATCAATGCCGCTTCGGTCCAACTCATCAGTGTCAAGAAGCGAGGGTCCCTGCATTAAATCTGTTCTTTCTGTAACGTTACCAACTTTCATCGGTCTGCCAGCAAGTTCAAATCCATTTAGTTGTTCCAACGCTTTTTTCGCGTCGTCAGCGTTCCTGAACTGCAGAACAAAGGTTTTCTATGCCTCATTAATTTTGCTATTATTTAAAAAACGATAAGAAATTTCGCTTATATACTTACAGTGAGAAAACCGTATCCTTTACTCCTTCCAGTTTCAGGATCCATGATAAGTTGTATGTTGTCGATCTTTCCAAAAGGTTCGAAAATTCCCCGAAGCATATCTTCCGTGATGTTAAAGTGCAGAGAACCAACGTACAATCGCATAGGACCAGTTTGACCTTTTGGCATTAGGTTTGGCATAGAATTACCCATGCGATTTTTTTCCGCTTGCGTGTGTTGTACCACAATAGGAACACCCAGTAATTTCTGTCCCGATAATCCCAATGCCTACAAAACAAGATAATTAAGTGAAAACGATGAATTGAGAAAATTCTTTGTTCGGGAATTCTATTAAACAAAATGATTACTACAACTTACGAGTGTGACACTTTCAGGATCTTTGAATTCGACGTAGGCGATGCCTTTAAAACGCCTCGTCTTGTTGCAGGTAATGAGTCTAACATCTTGAACTTTCCCAACACTAGAGAAGAATTCTTCCAAATCCCGTGCTCGAATTCGTTGACTCAACTGCATACAGAACACAGTTCGCGCATCGCGTTCCTCTGGTGTTAACTCATCATTCCTTCTGCAAATGAAATCAATAATTTTGAATAATTTTTTAATTATAATATTCAAGTATTAAATCTATGAGATAAAATTTATTTTCTTTATTTACATCTGTTCGGTAGGGATTTATTATCCAACACAAACGTTGCTTGAATGATATAAACTCCTTCCATTATTTCTCTTGCATAAACATATCCCCCGATACAAAAATATCGTCTTTTTTGACCGGGTCTAGTCTAATTATGCAAACTTCATTTCAGAAAATACTTTCATTTTATTTCAGTTCAAGTCAAAGAATAAATTCAAAATTTAGATTCATAGCTTTTATACTTACACTCCTAATGGACTGACACCCTTTCCAAATGGTGGACGAGCTCTGGGAAGAGTGATGGGTGTAAGAGATCTCTTTCTTCTTCTGTCTCGGTCGCGATCTCTTTCCCGCCTGTCCCGCTCTTTATCTTCCTTCTCTCCTCCTCTGTCGCGATCACGCCTATCCCGAGAACGAGACCTGCGTTTCCGATCCCGATCACGATCGCGATCGCGATCACGATCTCTCTCCCTGTCCCTGTCCTTGTCTCCTCTATCCCTTTCCCTATCACCGCGATCCCTATCCCTGTCACCACGATCTCTATCTCGATCTTTTCTGTCCCGACGATCGCGGGATCGCGAACGGCTTCTGGAACGATGCTTGCTCTTCCTTAAAAAAATGGAGAAAAGGGTCTTTTAAATTAAAAATGCATCGCTCTAGCACCACATGAGCAGGAATATATGACCCACTTATTCAATTGCTCTTTCAGTTATTTTTGTGCACAAAAAAACAGTATTACTCTTAGTTGCACAAATTATTGAAATCAAGAAACAATCATAGCAAATCATTTCATTATTTTCTCAAATTTGTTACAAATGTTGGTTAAATTAATAAGTTTAACTGAATTGAGTTCTTTTTATTCATTATAAAGATATAATAGGTTTCACTAAATTTGTAAAATTCCCAATTGAAATATTGTAACACTTATAAAAAAAAATGTAAATATTAATAATGCCAATTACACAGATTTCATTTAAGAACTAATTTAAAAAAGTGTTCTTTATGAATATTATGATTTTATCGAGGATTTTATCATGTATCCACGCCTAACGGTACTCATCTGAATGAATCATTACGACCTCATCCTTTTAGTACATTATTTTAATTTATTACATTATTCCAGGTTTTGTACGAGTATTCTGCCTATATACTCACCATCTTCAGGTTTAACCTTTGGAATTATCAAAATAAGCGGCATTTACACTAACTGTATGGTGTCTATAACAAAGAGAATATAACTTCAAGTAGCTGATATCAGAGTTCATCGAGTACTTTTACCACAATCATAATTATTGCTTGTACAGACTATTTACTTTTATAATTATTTAAAATACTAGAGATTGAGCTTCAAGAGCTCAATCTATAAATTTGCAATAATAATTAACATTTTTACATAACCGAGTTAAATTGGAATTTGTTTCAAGTAAAAATTCCGAAACCATAACAGAAGTTACGATCACTGCGATATTATACCTTTGAATACAATGAAATAAGCTGAATACAAAATACAAAGCGTGGCAGAGTACCGGTCAAATTATTCTTATTAGAATATTAAAAATAGGAATATTAAAAATAATCGTAAGTAAAATGAAAAATGTGGAAAACTATCGTGTACATTTTGTTAAAGACACAAGTTTATGAAAAATAAACTTGATTCAGGAATCACAGCGGTTCAATAATTCAATTTTAGGGAAAATAGAGGAGTTCTTTTTCGAAAAAGGGGGAAATTTTTATCTTTTAAAAATACCAATTTTTTAAAATCCTTTACGAAATCTTCTGGACTTTTCGACAAACTTTTAGAATTTTCAAAAATATTTTTAAATTTCCATATACTTGTAGATTCGTTAAATCTTCTGAAATCCCTCGAAATCCTCTACAATCTATATTTTTTTTAGAATCTCTTAGAAACTTGATGATTTTTCCAAAATCTAAAATCCTCTAATATCCTCCAGTATTTTCTAGGATCTAAAATCTTCCAGGATCTTTTGAACTTTTACAGAGATATTCTGGAGAATTCTGGAAACGTCTAGAATATTCTAGAAGCTTGTGGAAGAAGTTCCGAAGGTTTTAGAAGATTCTATTATATTTGATAAAATATTCAAGAATTTTGGGATATTCTTTGTGGTTTTATTAGATTATTACAGAAGAACCCAAAAGATTGTAAAAGATTATGGATGAATCCAGAAGAATCTAGATGATTGTAAAAGATTTTAGAACAGTCTCGAATATTTTGGAGAATTTTACACAGGATTTAGACAAATCTGGATTTTAGATTCTAGTATATTTTGTAGAATATTAATGAATTTTGGGATATTCTTTGAAATGTTAAAAGATTATTATAGGAGAACCCAGAAGATTCAAAAAGATTATGGAAGAATCTAGACTAGACGATTGTAGAAGATTCTAAAACAGTCTCGAATATTTTGGAAAATTTTTACAGATTTCAGATGTTTTGAGACCTTTGGAGGATTTTAGGAGTTTTGGTAGTTTTTGAAGGATTCTAAAAAATTCTTAAAATATTTACAACATTTTAGTCCATTATGGAAGAGTTTAGAAGATTTGAAAATTTTGAAATTATGAATAATAGGAGGAAAAAAGGAGAAAAGGGGACTGACTGTGATCCCTGTATGTGAATGTGAATCATTTTTGTCGAAATAAAAAATTAGTCATAGACAATCTTCCGAAAATAAATACTAGTAAGAAAAATCACATAACGTGCAGTTATACATATTAATGTAACGTTTTTGTCGCGTTCGGAACATCCTGTTGAGGATTTTGTGGTAAATAAATATAGTGTCTTCGAAGCTAACAATAAGCTCCATCAAAGTTGAAAAAATTTCCGAGATGCTCTGCATCACAAGAATTCTGCATTTTAAAAGCGTAAAAGATTACTCACCCAGATGATTTGCGACTGGTTCCATTCTCCTTGGATGACTTGTCTTTGGAGGAGTCCTGCTCCTACGAACAGCAAACAGTTGAATGCCATGCCAGACAGCCGATGTGGCAGGGACGCGCGAACAAGGGGACAAAAAGCAAATCAGTCAACGTTAGTTATCTTGTAACAACTACATCGAAAATAAATTTACGGTTTGAGGTTTAAGAGAGTACAATAAGAAAACAGTATATTCTGATTGATAAATATGCAGCAATGCACTCTCTTCGATGACTACTCGAGGTTCGATGTTGACATCTCAAATTCGGTTCAGCTAGATAGTTACGTTCGGGTCAGGGAGACGACTGAGCTTAGCGTCGCGACGCGTCGCATACACCTGGCTCAAACTTACCAATCGCTTATCGGGTTTTAGGAAAGCATTGCAATCTCGGGTTGAGCATGCCTTGGTCTTAAACTACCAATGGCCAACCACACAGCCTTTTTCTTCTGCAAAAGAGAGCCCTCGTCAAAGACAGAACGTTTTCAAAGTAACACGAGAAAGCCCTAAGTAAGCCTAACCTAATCCTTGGACATATATCGCTTCTCCTTACGTTGAGAATTATAGCTACTAATTTTTCTACAATCAATGGAAATCAATTTCCTGAGTACCAACACTTTCGACTCTTCCTTTAATTACACAAGATTTTTAATCCTTTCACATCCAAACATTTCCAAATGAAATATTTTAAATCTTTTCAGTTAAATAAAAATTATTCATGTGTAAGTTTATAAAATTCTAGGCGTAAGAGCATTAAATGATTCAATGGAAAAATAAACTTTTTATCGTTATTTTTTAAACCTACGTTCACCTTAATAAATTTCATTTTGTGAAACAAAAAACTTTAGATATCCCAGTGGAATTACTCCAGATACAACACATCTTGTGAAATCATGTGCAATAAATCATAACAAATAAACAGATTTAATTTAAGTTTTTAATACGCGTATCTTCGTATGAAGGTGATGTAAAATAGAAACATCAAATGTTATGTTTAATAATCGAATGAAAGTCTCTGGGCCTACCTGTCTTATTCAAAAGCTAAATCTCATCTTAATTCTCAGAATTTGTTCGTAAATAAATTCCAGAAATATATTTAAAGATATTGGTGTATGCTACTTTGGAACAGAGTTTACGCTTTTCCTCGAGCTAATTCTAAATTGAGCAGCACCTGTTCAGTATTTGTTATTTATTTCAAAAACATGGACTTTTGGATTATTCTTCTTTGTTAAGATTTTAAGTAAAAAAAAAAAAGAAAAAAGTGGTGCATTAAATTATTGATAAAAAAAAGTTACTGTACTATTATTTACAAACAAAAAAACAATAAAATTATCAAATATCAAAAATTCTAATTTCAGCCATCACAGAACCTATTGTTGTTAAAAAAGGTGAACTTTATTTCAAAAATAGGTAACAAAAAAAAAGGTTATAAAATAAATAAAAATGCAATTTAAGGCTTACCTATTGAAACTTTATTAATTCAACTGTATTTATAATTAAATTTAAATATTCTAAAATCCCTCAAAATCCTCTACAATCTTCCAGATATAACCTGATTTTTCCAAAACCTTCCAGGTCCTTTTAAATTTAAACTCTGAGCTCTTATTCTTGAGGATTCTAGAAGATTCTGGAATAGTCTAGTACATTTTGTAGAATACATATTTAAAAATTTTGAGTTATTCTTTCAGATTTTATAAGATTATTATAGGAGCACCCAGAAGATTCTAGAAGATTATGAAAGAATCCAAAAGATTCTAAGAGAATTGTTGAAAATTCTAGAAGAATCTCGAATATTTTGAAGAATGCTTCCAGATAAATAAAGAATTTTTTCAGATAAGTGTTGAAGATTCTGAAGGATTTTTTGAGAAAAGTTAAGATTTTAAAAATATTAAAAATAAAAAAAATAAATTTCAGAAATCATTGAAAGATTTTTTAAACATAAGTTTCTATTTTTCAAAAATCTTGGAAAATTAATCGGAACTTTGAATAAAAAACGAAAAATGCGGGAAAAGGGAATAAAATTCTCATCTAAAGGGGTGTTAGGAGATTTTGAAAAATAAGGGGCATACGAGGAAAATAATGGAATAGGAAACTGACTGTGAACTCTCACGGTGAGCCGAGCCTCAAGTATTTTCAACCTGAAAGTTTTTACACTCGACGTTTGTTTACAGAATACTTTCTTCTGATAATTTTTAAGTATTTTATACTTAAAACGAAAATGAAGTATCTAGCCCTTTTTGAAATAAGTAAAATTCAAATTTAAGAAATTTTTATTACATATTTTAAATTATTGTTTGGGAAGTGTTATTTCACATTAAAAGTTGAGTAAAAAAGTATTATAAGGATGATTCCACGCTAAGTGCACAATTAAATGTCCCTGACGTTAAAAAAAAAATGAATTTCACTTTTAACCCGATTCCCGTATCGGGGGGTAAATTTGACCCAAAGCAAAACTCAAACCATCAGATTTTTCCACGAGTTCGATGGTTTACTGTTAATTATTTATTATTCTGATTTAACGAATATCAAGTTCCATAATTTTATCATAAAGTAGAAGGTTCAAAAGTAATCTATGAATTTTTCTAGAATTTTTTATGCATATTTACTACATTTTCAAGACACCAGGTCCAATTTGACCCCCCTATACGGTTAACGTAGGTAAAAAACAGCGATACGGGAATCGGTTTAAATATAAATATTATCTAAAAGAGTAATTTTTTATACCTAGAAATAATTACCACTGTTCACGGTTATTCTTAATATTATATTTTTCCTTTGACACTAGTTCAAACAGTCAAAACGTCACGGCCTGGCATATCAATAAAATGCAATTTTCTCAAAAAAGGCGCGTCTGATTTCAACAGGGAATTACACGATCATCACGGTCTGACAAGGTAATATTTACAATAATTTTGTCAATAACTGAACCTAAAATATTGAATATATGATCGTGTTGCGGTAGTAGATACCAATCAAAGGAATGTCGTTAACGGTAAAAATTATTCTTCTTAAATTATAAAACTGATGTTATTTCTGCTTCACGGTTTGACACTGTATATCATTTATTTAAACAAATCTGAGTAGAAACTGTCTTTAGCTTGGCAATATTCGCGACTGATTGGTAACTCCTTGATCCTAATGAATATATGTATAAGCTAACTGTATTTCCAAAAAATTTCTGATACATTTTTAAATAATTTTTTATAATTTTCATAAATTTTCCTTGAATTTATATGAATTTCCATAATTTTTTAAAATGCATTTTGCTACATTTTTTAATCATTTTCATACATTTTAAGTAATTTTCCTCAAGCTTTCCACTTATTTAATTTAAATTTTTGAACAAATTATGTGTCTCCCATATCATCTTTGGAATATAATCACAATAATTCCTTGATTTTGGTGAAGACGAGTTTCTAATTTGGAATTTTTTTCATATTCTTGGTTACTTTCAATCATCTTAAATTATTTTCTATCCAATATTCTTTTATCTTGTTTTTAGATATGGTTACATATATTTGGTATCCAGAAAATTCTAAGTATGGCGAATTTCCTGAAAATTCTTATTTTAAAATGTTTTCTGATGCTTTGTATATTTTTTATGTTTTAAACTGCTCACATTTAATTTGAAAAAATTAAAAACTATTTCTAACAAAAATATTCTGAATATGTACTTTAATTTCCTCTGACATTTTGAATTTCACAACATCTGAGTTACATATGTTATCAATAATTCTTGAAAGCATTATTTTAAAAAATGCCCATGAATTATGCTTGAGAATCTCCTGTATACAAAAACTGAAATTTGCACTGAACATCTCCAGGTGAATCATTTAAATAAATGCAAAACTTGTTGCAATCTTTTCCGGCCCGTTACGGGATTATTCTTCTTGACCTTAAAACATAATAATGTTTATATCATA
>JBAGKK010000551.1:715849-730177 GCA_037177015.1 Euceroptres primus | reverse complement strand
AGAATCGTGATGAGAATGTGTTCCTTAAGGTCAATAGAACCTTAAGTAAGTTAATTGCCATCTGAACTTGAAATCAAGAACAAAGTTAACAATCTCTTTAAAAGTCCTGTGCGCTTTGAGAAAATTAAACATGATTTAATTTCTAAAGAATCAATAAAATGAGTCGCAAATATAATCGCGAGCCCTAGGGGCGCTCAAACTTATTTTAATAAGAGAGAAATTCAATTATCATGCTGAAATTGCGGAAAATATTAAAGAATATATTGAAGCATGAATTTCGGGTGAAAGTAAATCATGAGGAATAAACTTGACTCTGCGCAAAGAACGACGAATATTCCACGAGTCCGGAAGCGCGCTCAACCTAGCGAGCGAGGTGACCGAGGCGAGATATAAGGACCTCGCGCGCAGCGCGAGGTTAAACGATAACGGAGCGCGACGTTCAATAATATCGGAGCACGTAGTGCGACGATCAATAGCATTGGAGCGCGACGGCCACGCGCGCCCTAGGCGCGCTCGAACTTGAGAGCGAAGGGCGGGATGAGAATGTGCCCGCGCCCCCGAAGGGGGCCGGGCAGATTTTTTATTTAATATTTAGCCAATATAAAACTCGCTGGAGAGTTTCCTTATAAAAACATAAATTAAAATATGTTTTTAAAAAATTAAAAATATGGGTTTTTCAATATAATCAATCCTCTTTTTTTAAATTGAATTCTGCAAACATAAAATGGCGATTTCATCGAAAAACCTATCTTTTTAATTTTATCAAATATTTTTCAAAAATTTATGTTTACAGCGGGAAACCATTTAGCGAGTTTTTTGTTGGCCAAACTATTTTTGAGTCCAGGACAATTTCTGCTTTTACAAAATCACATTTTCGAACCTTTCTCACAAACGATGCAAGATATCATAAAACGTTAAGAGGTATTTTGCGTAGAACTTTTTTAAAGCATAAAACTTTTTTGATGATATTTTTTCGTACGTGCCGTCAGTTGTAAGAAAAATTCGATTTCTTTAAAAAAAATTTCCTGTTTACAGAAGTAGTATGGCCCGCATGAAACTTATCTATTTTCTTCATCACATGAGTACCAATGTAGCAAAAAAATTTGGATAAAAAACAAGGTAGGGTTTTTGAGAAAATCGTCTTTTAATTTTTTCAGAAAAACCGTCGCCATTTTGCGAATTTTCAATATTTTTTAAAATTTTCTGGCAGATTTGGAAAGAGGCCAATAAACCTCATCATAATCAGGAAAAAAACTCAAATATCTTAAATGAGTCTAAAATGATAAAAGTTTTAAAAATGCTGTATTTAAAAAAAAGAAGCTTAAAATTCAAATACTCATATAACTTCGTAAAAAACTATTTTTTTTCAAAACGGTAAAATACGTGCGTTCTTATTTCCTTTGAAAAAAAACATATTTCATAGACGACCGATAGACTTGAAGTTGCACTGCCTGCCTGATTTGAAATGTATTCGGTAATAAGCATTTACATTTTGGAAACGAAATGAGATCACAGAGTGTTATTTAGTCATTTAGTTTTTTAATCTTTTTATCAATGACTTCTGCACTTTTTTTAAAAAATTTAAAAAATTCCCGGTCCAGCGGCCACCCTAATAACATAATTGCTAAATGTTTTCACACTATGTATTTCATTATTAGAAAACACTAATTCAGATTTAGAGAGTATAACAAAAATAGGAAAAGAAGTGTAAGAGACAAGACGTGATATATAATTAACTGAAAATCTTTATTCATTATAGGACAGTGACCGTGAAAGTCACATTTAGTGCACTTTACGAAAAGTAATAATAAATCAGTTTTACCAAATAAATCATTGTACATACCAACAGACAACCTCTTAGATTTAAATATAATGCTTTCGAGACTATATACAAAAAAAAAACAATCTAATAACAACACACAGTCACGACGAATCCCACTTTGGATATTGCGGATAAAACCGATTTGCATTTCACGTAATATAATAATTATTTTAAATGTCTAGCCGTTACACGAACTTTCTACGTTTTTCAAACTGGATTATAAACTTATGACATACAAATAACATACGTTTCACTGATATTAATTTATAAATTATATTTACATACGCACATGCACCTATACTCGCTCGCCTTATTTGCACTCACGCATTGAGGTCATTATAATATTTATTTTTAACAATACGACATACAATTTTAATGGCAGGCGGTTTGTGTCAGATTGGCGCTAGAATATAAGTATTATATATTTATTGATAATGTGCATGAACTAATGAAAAAGATGGTTAGCACTGCTGAAAGTGTTTGATCAAATGGAAAAGGTCAAAATATGAAGTGGATCTTCGAACATCGTACCACGACTAAAAATTTCCCCCCCAAAAAAAAGGAATATACATTTTTAATAAAGAATAAAAGAAAAACATAAGTCTTCATTTAATGAAGACAGCCCTAAATACGAACGTAAGACATTATAAACTATTTATAATAAAACAAAATATGTAATCAAATTAGATTTGAAAATTGTATAAATTTTAAGATAAAGAATTTGATAAAGAGAATGTTGTTTTGAAAACAAAAGAAACCAAGCTTCTTCTTTCTCTTCTCCATTCATAATTTTTGTAATTTTTTTTCGACTTATGATCACATGTGACGCGTTGGTTACCTTACAATACTTCTGATACAGAACTGTGCTTCTTGACCTTCAATATGGAGAGTCTAAAATTAATTCCTGACAATTTGTAAAGAGAATTGCGAATACGTGGAACTGTGAACGGCAAAATTCTCTTTAGTTTGGTGATTTTAATGCTCGGAAACGACGGATGTCAAGCTCACGCTCTGTAACTCAAATTTAGTGCCTAAATTTAGTGCCTTATCCTAAGGAAAGCCAAATAACAGCGATAAACAATCAATTACTTTGACAAGACAATGACTCCTTAATACATATACGCATTCCGGTACGAGTGTTCGATTCATGAATAAGAACTGCTTTTTGTCCACTTTTATGCCTTTTCTCTTCTATAAAATTTAAGGTAAAAGCATTACCTTTCAACAATTAAGTACAAGACGTGACAAAATCAGACAAATTCAAATAAATAAAATACTTATAATAAATAGAATAAATCGTAATTGAAACACAGATAGACGCAACGAATAAATTTCTCCGTAAAACAATGCCTCTATATTTTTTCTGGATCAAGCAAACAAAAGTGGACAAAACTGATGGATGAAGATCGAATGGGGATCGCATAGTGAAGTGACACTTTATAAGTAATCAGTTCCATGCGTTCGCGGGGACAGGATTAATCATGTCTCCCCGCCGTATACGCCTTACAGTTAGTGTATAATACCTATAGATATAAATAATATATGCTACTATGCAACGATTAGAGTCTTTTCTTTTTTTTCTTTACTTTTGATGAACTCAAGAAATTAGCATTCAATAAAGTCGCTCCCGAATAGCAAAGATCATAACGAATAGCTTTGAAAACTGCATTATGTGTGTATACGTGATGAATACAAGTAGATTTATATTATGAATCATTAAATTATGAACAAATGTCAATATATGTGCAGCAAGTCCACGCACTCGCGTGCTACCAATTATACAATGTTTCAAAAGTATAGAAATATAACACGCGCGTGCCTGCACGCGAACACGCTTGTACTGGCAGTGGGCTCAGCTCCCTCAATACTCTGATAGTACGGAGTTCTTATCACAGAGATATCAATTGTTTGGTACTTTTGTAGTCTTTAGCCACGATCACTTTACGCTTGCTTAACTTGATTGTTTGGGAATCGGTTCAAGAACCTTGTGAGAAAAATACGTATACAAAGACATATAAGATTTTCTGTTTTGAAACTCTGACAAATTATAAACAGATAAATCCCAAGTATAGTAATTTACCATTATAAATGGTAAATTCTTTTTCTCATGCATGCACGAAAATGCTACTTGTTGGCTGTAGAAAAAAGTATTTACTTTATTTTACTTTATTACTTTCTTCCCTAGGGAGCGGGCAGAAAGTAACGACTTTTTCACGTAAGACAGTGCCAAGGAACGGTCTAAATCCGATAAATAGTTAACTAACATCCCTTCGTCAGGTACTATTGATAATGCAGTTTGGTGCAGATCAATGCGCTAATGATGCAACATCGAATAAAAACATCGATGTTCGACATCAGCAAACCGTAATTTGTTTCGGGTAGTTTATGAAGAGTGGGCGATATGAACACTGAAAAAAATGGTTTAGCTGTCCCAGCTAGACGTTTAGCTAGATTTCGTCTTCTAAGAAAATATAGCTGAGTTACCTAAATTTCTAGCTGAGTTACCTAAATATTTAGCTAAAACAGCTAGGAATTTAGGTAACACAGCTATATTTTCTTAGAAGACAAAATCCAGCTAAACGTCTGGCTGAGACAGCTAAACCATTTTTTTCAGTGAAGATAACTCGATGTTCCATTGCTCCAGCACCGATATTGCATCACTAGTTGCAAACAAACGGCATAAGAAGTGGTATTTTCGTGCATATGTGAGAAAAAATATCGTGTGTAACTCGGGAAAAATTGGTCTTTTCTCCCTAGTTACACAATATACAATTAACTGGCAACAATTTTGTTCAAAAGATTCTGGTTAACCAAAGTGATCCATGATTAGTAAAGCTAACGTAAAATGAAATCGATAAAACCGGATGTTGAAGCACCGGTTCTGAACATTCGCGCTCGTGAAAAATGACTCTTGGTTTAAAACAGGCGACCAACAGTCCTTTTCACAGCGTTACCAGATTATTATTATATTTTTTAGGCACGGCCTTTACAATAATTTTTGTATTTCTCTCAGTAAACTTCTGTCACGAGCTCGAGAAACGCGACGGTCTAAAACTTAAAAAATGGAGGGTATCGATACCTAGGAGAGAAAAGTATATGAGAACACTGTTGTCATCAAAAAAGAAAAAGAATAAATACAGGACGTTCTCGAGACTTTCTCTTGACCTTTTTTTACTTAAGCTCTAATACTAATTAGGAAATTGCAGTGATCGTGGTAGAAAGCCTCGAATTGAAGACGCTAGTCACTCCACGTACACTAAGAAGCCCGAGCAAATTGAATGACCGAGTTCTGTCTCTGTGCGTTGATCCCAGACCGCTCGTGTTCCATGGATTCGAGGATCATTTTGCAACGCTTTCGCGGTGGCAGTATCAAGGTTTCCTTGACAGGAATAACGAGGTCAAGGGGATCTGGTGAGGGTGCTGGACTCACTGGATTGCTGCTGGGAGGTGTCAGAATAGGATGTCTTTCAACCCTGACTCCGTACTCCCTCTGACGTTGTTCCTCGACAGCTTCCAAGGCAGCTTCGACCCTCCTTCGGGCGTCGTTTCCGGGGAGATTGAGTAGTGATGAGCACTCGTTCCCGGACAGGTCATTGTTCTGGCTTCCGTAGGACGAGTAGGGTGAGTAGGCCGGTGACAATTCTGGATATAGGAAGACCTGAGTTGGCTCCTGAGACTGTGGAGCTAGGGTCTGAAATGACCTATCTTCCACAGCAGCCGCAGCTGCTGCTGCTGCCAAAAGAGCGGGGTTTACTCCCATGGGGTTTGGCGAAACCTGAGAATACTGATCCCGCTGATAAAGGTAGTAAGAGAAATCCCTAGACTGGATATAATTCGACGAAGATGACGTGGTCGTATGGCAGGGTTCATCAGTCTTGTTCTCCTTGTTGCTACTCGTGCCGTTACTTGTAGTGCTGCTGGCCGGGGCAATCTCAATCTCCGGCTCGATGGGTGAGCCTCGGGATGAAGATGAGCTCGAGTCGGAGTGGACCTTAATGTGGGCCTCCATATTTTTCTTGTTGGTGAAAGTCTCGTTGCATAGAGTGCACTTGTAGACCTTCGCGCCGTAGTGATTGACCTGGTGAAGCTTGAGCACGTGGTTATAGCCGAAAGATTTTCCGCAGACCTCACATTTATAGGGTTTTTCTCCGGTGTGAGTGCGAGTGTGAACCTTGAGCTGTTTCGAACACGTGAATCCTTTACCACAGGACTTACAGACGTAGGGTTTTTCACCGGTATGAGTGCGCATGTGGATAACCAGCTGGCCACTCTGGATAAAAGTTTTGGCACAAACGGTACATTTGTGCGGCCGCTCACCTGTGTGTATTCTCATGTGTCTGTGCAGCTTCCCGCTGTGCTCAAACGCTCTCTCGCAGACGTCACACTTGTAGGGTCGCTCCTTAGTGTGGATACGCCTGTGAACACTGAGATTTTCCTTGACGGAAAAGGACTTGCTGCAGTACTCGCACTGGTAGGGCTTTTCACCGGTGTGGGTACGATAGTGCCTCGTGAGTCGCGCCGGCACTGCGAAAGTCTTGCTGCAGATGTTGCATCTGTAAGGATCTTCACCCTCTTTTCCGTGGGATCTCAGGTGACTTTGGTACACATTTTTCTGGTCAAATATTTTCTGACACAGCATACACTGATAGGACTTGTCGTTGAGGGTCGTCAAGCGATCTGTGGATGCTGACGTAAATACCGTCAAGTCTGGACTACACACAAGATTCTTTACTGGTTTCGACGCCTCCAACTTCGGGGCTACAATCGTCATCGGCTTCGACGTCACTTCTCGCTTCAGAATCGTCTCCGACTGATAATAGCCTACCATTCTTGATTCCCAGCTATTATCTGTAATTTAAAGAATAAATGTATATCAAACTCCCTGAATTTCAAGTAAGCATTAAGTATAAGTACGCAAGAGGAAAAGAGAGATACGGATCGCGCTTGTAAATTCGACGACTAATCGATTCCGCATGACAAATCTAGGAAATCACTCTTTTATTTACTATACTGCCGCATTCTGTCGCTGCCCTTTAGATGGATTAATTTAAAAAAAAAAAGATTCTTTTCTTTCTTTTGTCTGGAATCTAGAATGTGATTCAGGACACGATGTGTTGCGTAGCAAAAACTGCCATTTACTTTAACTTGAGAGCTAAACGTTTAAGTGGGTCTTTGACAAAAAAGTTAGCAAAGATTATACAAGACCAGGAATTTGAAAAAATTGTCGGGTCAAAATACTCTCATTTAATTTTTTTTACATACGAAATTTCTAATAAAGCTGATTTAAAAAAATTGTACCACTGGAATATCGCGAACTGATTGTAAGAGTAGGAAACGGATTCATCGTTGAAGTAATTACATATCTCTGATATATGAATATCAACAATAAACAAGCTAGGGTAACATGAGGTAGATGGTGAAGGCTCAACGTCTGTTCTAATGCACTACAAACTACTGAGTGAGATATGCCGTGCGTTTTAGTTGATTACGCACCGGCCTGAATCGTTGCGTGTTGCAGCCACCATCCCCCACCATCCAAGACTTTTTTTTAAACAAAAACGCCCACTTGCCCAACGCCCTATGCGCGAGCGCACTCAATGCACCATCACATGTCCACTATTCTATGACTTCTACCTCTGACCCTTTTCGAGATAACTTTTTAAACTTTGGGTGATTCCATTTCCTCGAGCAAACGGACAATTTTAAGGGTCTGAATTGTCTGAAATTACTCAACTACCCTGAAATGATTACAGAATTTTTACAATTTTTAGAGAAGTTTCGAATTAAAACGTCTCAAGTCATGAGAACGATTGCATCCTGTAACGTAATAGGTCACTGACCTGCCTTTTAAAGTGCACGTCAATCAGAAATTGATATAGATTAGGCAACACAACATTGTTATTTCAGTAAACTGATACCGGTCAAGGGTTTAGAAAAATTTCGATAATGTTTCAACAACACCTAGAACATTCTTGGCAGAAAATTTTTATCTAAATAAATGAGTCTCAAATTTACAGAAAACATATAAGTGAAATGAATACGTGATGGAGATTTGTAAACGAAACATTAGATACGTACAAAGAACTAACTTGTGTAGGTCAGAGATTAAATATCGTTTAATATCTAAATCAGCAAGTTAATTCTAAAATAAGATGACGAAGAAATACTTGTAAGTAAAAACTGTCGTTGACATTGATTTCAGAACTTCTATTTTTAAAGTCTACAGATAAGTTTTTTTTTTTTTTTTTTTTTGGTTTTCCCTCAGAATGAGAATGACGGAATTTGATTTTGTTTGAAAATAAGAATAACATACCCGTATCAGGGAATTCCGCTTGATATTTTGCACTTTCAGCAAAGCGTACTACAGATAATAAAAAAGGTGTAGTTTGGCGCGCGAGGGCATTTTTTCGAAAGAATTACGCAAACAGGGAAATAGCGATGCTATTGCCACCGATAATTAAAGAGTGATAATAACTATCAGACAATTAGTCACACGTAGACTATATACTGGGTCGTCAAGCCTGCCTCGTGCCAAGTGTAAAGAACAAATACGGTCGTGAAAGTCGCAACGTCGTTATTGCTGAGGGTACACGCGCGTCGTTTTCGCGAGGAGGCAGTCGTCGTGAGTGGCAATGCAGTAACTCGGTAGAAACCAGCGTCGACTGCCTCCACGTGTACCCTCCACATTTTTTTATAGCGATCACCGACCTCGTGCAACTCAACGCGCGGTAAGGACGTCGAGTTACATCACAGAGTAGTATGTACCTCCAGCAGTTCTATGTGTGCGATTTGTATATAATTTCTTCAACAATCAAGTTATATCTCTTATTTATCCCTTTCGCACCCCAATCTTCTTGTACCAAAAATATTATTGATCGTACCTACACCTACAAAACGGTCCCGCCGCAACAAGGGACGTTTCAAACGAGGGGTAAACTTGGGCTGCGCCGAACTGATGCGCAACTTATCTTAAAGACTTCACCAATAATACGCCCTAATCATCCAAAAAAGAGTACGTGATATCAAACATTTACGCGTGGGCTGTTTTTACTTTCATTCAACCGATAACATAAATCCTTTATTGACACCGTTTTTTAGATTCAATCAATAGTAAATTTTTTAACAGAATGAAATTATGTATCTCTTTTCGAGTTTTTGTTTTAATATTGATTTTATGAGTTCCAAATTAATTGCCGGGCACAGTGTCACGATTTTAATCGGCATTTTTTGCTTGGAACTTTTATGATTTCCACAGAAAGGAGATAGCATTTGTTGTCAATTTTTGTAAATATATCTTTCGTTTGTACTGTTTTCATTGTTTTACTTTTTGGAGCAACTGCTTATTTTGGAATGTTCTTTTATTATGATTATGTTATTTACATATTTCTTTCATTTCTCTTTTTTCTCAAAATTTACATGTGTTAAGTTTCCTTCGTTCTGTTATTCCTTATATTACAGTGTAGTGTCATTTTTACTTGGTTTACCAAATAAACTAGGTGCGCACTGTTTAATGCATTATATAGATATTGCTAACAATTGTCACTTGTTTACTGTTGATATTTATACGAATCACACTAGAATATTTTTAAAAATAAGCATTCTGAAGTATAATATGCTACAAGACTACACAAACGTAACAAAATAATCGTTTTATCCTCCAGATTCATATCAAAATAATATCGCTGCAGATTAAAATAATATCCCACAATTTACTGTGTTAGGAATATGTATTTTAAAGTTTAAAAAACGAAAACAGAGTTCAGAAAAATAGATTAGAGATTAGAAAAACAAAAAATGAAAAAGCAAACTTAGGTATGTTGTGATCTGTTGAACTTACCGATTGTTTACAAAATTGACAGTTGTCTCACGATGTAACCAGCAATTGTGTTCGTACGCAAATATACGCACACATACACACACACGCACACTGGTAGATCCAGTCTTCGTGCACACCAAATTCTTCAAGTATAGGCGTTCAAGATTTGTTACTGGTCCATCCTTGGAGGGTACTTTTATTAAGTACAAGTAAACTCTCCTCTGGATGTAAAACACTGATCGCGAAGTCACATCGAGTTTCTCGTTAACGTGGTCGCGGTTGTTATAATTCACTTGGAACGTCGACGAGAATTAACGTAGAAAAGCGACAAAAACCGAAGAACCCGCTTCGAGACGACCAATCATACTGTGCAATGTTTACCTCCTACTCGAAGCGAGGAGATGCGAAAATCATCGAACAGAGCCGAACAAACTCGTCGAGCTCAGAAAAGTCAGGGGCGACGCGCGATTGCCCCTCCAACCTTACTCCCTCCACCTTCATGCAATGACGACCTACAATTTGGGGCGCCTAAATGTTCCTGGCAGCACGTGGAGGCAGTCGTCGCGGTTTCAGCCAAAGCGCGCGTGCGATCAGACAAGGGCAAGGGGAGTGCGAGAGAGTACAAAACATCGTGAACAAAGACAAAAGTACAGATATATGTCATGTCAGAGTCTCTCAAACGAAATATCGCTCTAGAAATTGATATATTTCCTGATTTTCTCGCAAAACTGAGTCTCACTGAATATATAATTTTGTTTCCCGCAAATGGCAACAGAAACTTGAGAAACAATGGAACTAAACATTCTTAAGATGAATTTTAATATAAAGATTTTTCATTTCCTTATACGCAATACCTACATACTGTACTGTGCAATCATCCTTAACAATTATTTTCGAGCAAAATTTTGCTCGTAAACCACTGCATCAACTTTACTCTAAAAGCCTGCATCCAATTCTAATACGCCAGTCTGACCAAAAAAAGCTTACTCTACTTGAAAAATTTTTCCTTGGAGCAATTCCATCAAATCATTCATTTGTCGATAGCATATTTTGAAATTTTAAAACAAAACATTATATTATTTGAATAAGATAAGATGGGACGAGATAGAACGGTTGGGTAAAATGGAACACTATTATATCTCGAAAAATACTCACTTTTCAAGATTGTTATTACACTCAAATCCCGATTTAAGCCGGGTTTTGGTCATTGCCTTGCCTAAATTGGGATAGTCCTTGACCGTCTTTGAACACAAACAATCAGGGCCGTACGAACCACTTTCAGTCGGAATAGTATGAATTATGTACACTTATCTCGCGTAACTATGCCGCTCATTCTTGTGCCGGCTTCACGGTTGTTCACGATTGACTGCTACTCCCCCCCTGAGCGTCCCTTGACGCCCTATACTGAGGGTCATCGCTCCAACAGTTCCGTACTGCGAATTAGAAGTTGTTTGCTTGGCGACTCTCTGAGCACGTGTAAAAGTGTAGTTATTTTTGATATTATGGCTGAACGAAAGAGAAAAACTTTTCTGTCAATGTTGCAAAAAATATATAATTTTGCAAAAAATTAAAAACGGCGAATCAAGAAATGCGATCCTAAATAAATACAAAATTAGTGAACATTTTTTACGCAAAATTGTTCAGTACGCCGATGAAGTTACTAATAAATTCAACGACTTTAAGTTCAAAAACAAAAAAGCAATGAGATCTGCTGAGAATGTTGAATTAGAGGTCGCTTTACTCAAATGGTTTATCCAAAAACAAGACTCAGGTCAACCGATTTCGGCAACGATGGTTCAGGAAAAAGCTCGAATTTTTAATGAGATGCTAAAGGGGCCAGCAACCTTTAAAGTAAGTTGTTAAAAAGGTATGCATTCGGAGAAAAATACATACTGAATTTAGCAATAATATAAAAATAATTTGAACCAGTTAACTGGTTAATGATACATAACCTCAAAAAATGACAATTGTTGATATTATTGCTTCAAGGAAATATTTATATTTCATTTATATTTATTTATATTTTTGCATCAATTTGTTTCGTTCATTTTTTAAATTGCTACAATATAAATCGTTACTGCTATATTCTATTGCAATTCAAGTACATAATTTATCAGTAGCGATATACTTTTTGTCATAATGGTAATCCATTTTAATTTTATAAATTGCTCCTTATAATTAATTACATGAATAATTAATAATTATGTATTATGTGCTGTATCGATACATTTGCATCGATGTTTTGATAATTTTTGAAAGATTGTAAAAATACTAAGGTGCCGGGTTCAGAGATTATATATGCGGTCCTAAGTGTTGACATAAAAGTGCACGCTCGTCGCTTTAAATCCGATTTAAACTGGATTTTAATAGCACCCATTATTGTGCCGACCAGACCCGAGGCTGGCACAGTTACGCGAGATGAGTATAACTGAATTATGTATGCATGTAAATTTTTTTACCATAAAGGATGAAAATTCTTAAATGACGATGAAAAATTAATGAAAAACGAATTTTCAACGTGTTTTCAAAAATAAAAGTAAAAGGCGAATTGATACTACTCGCTATGTTGCTGCTGGTTGCTACGTACGACTTTACGGCCGTTACGTCCCTCTTTATCCTCGGACCCGCGCATATACTGAATGCCGCCGAACGAAATTCTGGGAACGGCCTAAATCGGGATAGCTTAAATCGAGATTCCAGTTTACTTAATTTACTACAGAGAAATGAGTAATGGTTTGAGGGAAATGCAAAATGAATTTATGTTTTACCTAAATTTTAAGTAAGAATCATGAAAAAAAAATGTATATTGCAACCCAGGATTCATGCAATTTTCGAGAAAAAATAAAGTATTAATGCTGCTCTTGTATTTTCCGCACATGAATTTCAAAAAGTGAGGCTTAAACTCCATGTTCATAATAAGATTTTTAATTCGAGATGACTTACAAAAGAAAATTCATTAAGGATAAATTAACATTTATCCGATCCCTACATCACCGGCATTTTTTTCGACAAACTCACGTCCACAAAAAATAAGATATTGAGTTGAAAATTTGGGGAATTAAATGAAAGGCAGTAATGAAGGTTTATCTGGTTTTAAATATTTGTACACACGTCGCGCGTAATCTGGCCGACCTCGGGAGTAGACGGCGAGTTTGCGGGCGCTATAAATCACTGGATTTAAAGCGTCGAGCAAGCACTCTTATGTCAACACTCAGGACCTCATATATAGTCTCTGAACGTACAAAAGTAAATACGCAGAGAGTTGCGATGTAAACAACTTCTGGCGGCCCTGACTGCCCGAGCGATGGCGCCGTCAAGGGACGCTCAGGGGGGGGGGAGACAGAAGCAGTCAAGCGTGAAGAACCTTGAAGCCGGCTAGTTGAGGAGCGGAATATAGACACGCGACAAGTGTAATTGCAAAAAAAAATTTGAAAATTTTTTTGGCAATTTTGAAAATTTAAGACCAGATAAACCTTCGTTATTGCCTTTTATTTAATTCCCCACTTTTTCAACACAATATCTTATTTTTTGTGGACGTAAGTTTGTCGAAAAAAATGCTGGTAAGGTAGGGATCGGATAAGTGTTACATGCCCTTAATTGAAACAACACAGTTCCTGTTAAGAAGGCTTGCATTGAAGACGATTGAAAATGATCAATTTTTTCCAATCCTTGATTGTGCGTTTTTTTTTTTAATCCATAGAATGAGGTATGAAATAAAAAAAATTAAATGGATCTCAATCCTGTTTGCAAAAGTCAAATAGGTAAACATAACTTCAAATAAAAACAAAAATTTTACTTGTATTATGTGTATTAAAAACACCCTCCGAGAATAAAATTCAAAACATCTAATAAGATTTTACATAAAACTGCATTACATCATTGGTAAATACTCGTTTTATTCAAATTTTGTCGTTAAAAAAGAAAATAAAATCGCGATAGAAAATATTTAAAATCATTTTCCATCACAACTTTATGAGTGAAAATCTATTCTAATGATGTTACAAGGTTTTACATGATCATATTACATGATCCTCACAAGTTACAAACGTAGCTTGTAACATTATTTCGCCAAAGTAGTCACATTCTAGTAGCAACGGACGGCGATAGCCGGGAAAGCGACTTCTGGAATCAGACGCCGTAAGTATGTAAGAGTCTTCACCGCACGTTGTTACTGAAATGTGACTACTTTGGCATGATAATGTTACCTAGCACGCCTGTAACACGTTAGATGTTACTGCTTTGAGTGGGAAATAGCTTTATTTACACCCGGTATACGAGTTTCAGGAATTCTCGCCGAGGGTGAGGGGTCCAAGGGGACGAGAAAGCTGAGCTAGGAGCTCAGCGGAGTTTCACAAGTACCGCAGTCACAAAGCGGGAAAAGCGAAAAAGCAGACAATTTCGTCAGTTTGCTTTAGTTCATTTTCAGTGTTTTAGTTATGCGTTATATATGAGGTAAAATTCGTCAAGTGTACCCGCCTAAAAACTTGTTGTCTCCGATTTCCTTGAAATTCCGCGAAATTATTGTCCTAGTGAACCTCTTTTAATTGCCCTAAGAGAACGTCTCTAGTACGACGGCTTGTCAGTAGACAGGGGCTCGAATTTTCAACCTTTTGCCGCGCACGCTGATACTCAATTAACCATAACTTCTACAAAAGTTATCCAAATTAATTTTTTTATGGAGGTCTTAGAA
>JBAGKK010000551.1:599789-619416 GCA_037177015.1 Euceroptres primus | reverse complement strand
GACGCGTGGCGGTCTCGGGTAGATGAGGCAATGAACTTTCGAGTTCCAAATGCTGATAAATAATAATAATAATAATTGTATAGAATTTTTATTTGTACGTGTAATTTGAAACCGTTTACAGATTTAGAACCTCTTAAAGTAAGCTTTCAGAATTCATAGAATTTCGTATTTTGAAGCTTTTTTATGATATACATAGAAAATTATAAAATTGAAACTTTCCCGAATTGAAAAGCTCTTCAGTTTTAAAAACTTTAAAAAAATTAAACCCTTAAAGTTATAATGATTAAAAAATTTGCAGACTTTCTAGTTTATAGACTTCATTCAAAGACGACTTCTTTCACAGAAAAAACTAAGGATAAAATTTGTTGCAAGTAATTTTTTATAGGGATAAATTTTTATTCAAACAACTTCATGTCTTTCAAAATACATGTGCTGTTAAGAAAAAATAAAAGAAAATTTAGCCGATATTTGGGTAAACTTTATCCTGTGAAGTTAATTTTTGTTGCAGGTAATTTTTACCCCGGAATCGAGGTAAACTTTATACTTTGTTTTTTTCTGTAATTATAAAGAGAACTACAAAATACTATGATTTTAATTGAAATAACAGGGAAATTGCAATTGTAAAAATAAATTAACATTTTATTTATGAACTTTAGGGTTCACAAAATGGAAAAGTATGGATCCACTTTTTTTAATAAAAAAGTGTAAAAAGTTTAGAAATTTAATTATTTTATAATATTCGAGAACAGAAAGTGTGAAAAACGTAATAATTTCCAATTTCCATGTTTCTACCCTAATATTTTATCAATTTTCTTGGAGTTTACAATATTTTCCCCTGTTTCTAAAGTGAATTTAAGCTTCCACTTTCACGGAAGCTTGATCTTCGGCATCTTTGGAGCTAATATTCGCATATAATAAAAAGTGAAAGATTGATTGGGAGCCGAACAGAGGCAGATTAGCGGTTTATCGTCTGATGATCTTAGGATCCTTGAGTGATGTTGAAGGATCGGCGCGTCTATACAGGGTTAGATGATGGACCAGAAGAGAAGCACGAGTTGCATTTCAATGGATCCGACGTACGTAAAAGTTTTTCGTAGATTCCACGAGGGTAAAAACCCACAACGATGGTCGCCGGTAAAGGTCTACAAAGGATACCGCCAATTCGCAAGGAGTCCTGTCCTGGGACTTACCAATGGTTGCGGAATTTATATGTGTGTAAATATTACATCGTCATAAAAAATAGTGTCATAAAAATAGATTGAAAAAATAAAAAAACGAATCAAGAGTTAATTTAAAAATTATAAAGGAAAAGAAAATATACTTTATCACGTACAATTTTTTCATATAGTATACAATTGTATAGAAAATAATTCACTGTATGTTATATTCATCCATTATTATATACATTCATTCATTATACATGTAATTTTTATTATATTGACAAATTTGACAAAGATTTAATAATGCCGCATTGGAAAATGATTGCCCAATTATACACCGAATTATCCCAATTAACATTCTCTAAATCTGAAATAGTCAATACTGACTAATTCCCAGTGAGATCGCAACAAATTCATTTAGTAGAAAAATTCACCACTGGAATTAAATTCATTACTGTGACTAAAGTGAATTAGTAGTATTTCACTATGAATTAGTTATTATTGACTGAAAATTAGCAAAAATGATTACTAAATCATTTGGTGAACGAACTGACACTTTTTCATTAGTCAAAAGTGACTAATACGGATTTAGAGAGGCACAGAATTAAAAAAATAGAAATAATGATCTTTAAAGGAATAGTTGGGGATAATATAATTATTGAAATTCATCTTGTGTGATAAATATGATAAGCTTTTTGTAATTATATATGCACAATAAGTTTTAAAAATCCATACATGAGTCTCTAAATGCTAAAAAATTTGATTAAAAGGTGATTAACTTTAAGAATTTTGTTTTTATTATTTTTCTCTGAGGATCATTGTAACCGGAATTTCCACTTACTCAAAATAAGACCACAGTTCTGCTAATGCGTGAATGCGGATCCGTGATTGAATCCACCATTGTTTCTGCGTGAGGCGAATGGCTAAGTAACGAATTACATAAGAAAGCTCGAAGCTCGAACTCTTTAGAACCTCAGATATTCTCACTTTATTTCACTCAGCTTGTGAACAGAAACCTGTTTCGACATAATTATTATGTAACTTTCTAAAGGTGCGATTATATTTTCAAAAATTTAAGCAAATTATAATGAAATTGGAAATTAAATTTTAAATAATCAGCAGTAACAACTTCAGAAACCTACTTGGTTTCTTTTTAAATATTTGGAATAGTACATGTTTATTTATAATATATTTTACTTATTTTTTAAACCTTACATAATATTTTTCAACTTCATTCTCTATACAAATAAAAAAACATAAATCAAAATACTTTCACAAACTGAATATAAATTAAAGGTTTTGCAGACTTCGAATAGGAATGGATTGAATTAAAAATAATCCTGTAGGAACACAGTAAATCACAGGTATATTTTTTATCTAAAATTGGATAAAAACGTTGCAAACAATTGACAACTACAATTATCCGGCGTCGGATAATTTTTATCCGCCTGCCGATAAAAATAATCCGACGCCGGATAATTGTAGTTTTCAATTGTTTGCAAAGTTTTTATCCAACTTCAGATAAAAAATGTATCCGGGATTTACTGTGAAATGGTTTAAGTATTAAGGTTATTTATGCATTGATGAAATTTATGTATCGATGAAAATTTTCGATTTAAATTTTTCGACATTTCTCGACATAATTCGACCTCAAAAGTCCGAAAATGAGGTTATTAAAAAATGTCCGTGTGTGTGTGTGTGTGTGTATGTCATCATTACTTTTTCCGTAATAACTCAACTGATGAATTTATGTATCGATGAAAATTTTCGATTTCAATTTTTCGACATTTCTCGACATAATTCGACCTCAGAAGTCCGAAAATGAGGTTTTTAAAAAATGTCCATATGTGTGTGTGTGTGTGTGTGTGTGTCATAATTACTTTTTCCGTAGTAACTCAAAAACCATTTGAGCTAGGGTCACGAAATTTGGTGGGATTGTAGTTCCAAATGATGTTCATAATTGATAAAGTTTATAGTCGGATCAAATAAGGAGAAATATTTTTTTTGTTTTGAAATTTTTTCAAAAATCGTTTTAGATGTGAATTTTTTTGAATTTTGATTGCATTGATGAAAAAAAATTTTACACGAAGAGTTTTATGAAATATATCATTTTTAATGTAAAAGGTATAAGTTGATTTAGTCAATTTCTTGATATTTCAAAAACTAAAGTCGAAAAATTCGACATTTTCGATCATTTTTATCTCAGATTTGAAGGTAATAGAAGACTCTATAAACTAAATTTTTTAAAGTAAGTAGAAGTATTTATTATATGTAATTTGATGAAATGATTAGAACTACTTCTAAAAAGAAATTTTACTCTGAGAACATTTTTTGATTTTTTAGTTTTTTGTTTTTCAGTAAATTTTTTTTTAAATGTTAGTGATACAATAATAATTTAAGAATATAATTTGTTCACTTTGATGAGAAAAATTGATTGACGTATTTTAAATACAATAATATTGTAAAAATATAATTTGTTCACTTTGATGAGAAAAATTGATTGATGTATTTAAAATACAATAATATTGTACGAATATAATTTGTTTACTTTGATCAGAAAAATTGATTGATATATTTTAAAAACTTCTATGAGCAAATTTAATTATGAATATGAAAAAATTTATAAATTTTCCTAACGTTTGTAAGATGGATATACATTATTGGATTTGTAATCTTTTTGTTTTGTTTTTCATCTATTTATGACTATCATTGGTTATCTTATCCGTATTTTATATTTCTCCAAGTTATTTTCTTTACCAGACAGATGAAAAAAATAAGTCAAGTTTTATATTCGATCTTCAAAATTTTAAAAAGAAAAAAGTTTTCCGATGAATCACCATAATAAAAAAAATAAAAAAGCAATAAATAATGGGTTCGATTTATATTTATGGTAATACTTATGATTTTTACAATAATTTGATAAAATAACACAAATGTATAATTTATAATGTAATATTCAGTATATTTTTAATTTATAATGTAATATTAAAATGTAAAATTTAAATATAATTTTAATTTATAATGTAATATTAAGTATTATTAAAATGTAATCTAAAACAAATGTATGATTTCCTATTTTCCTGTTGGTTAAAAAAAAGAAGAAAAAGAATATATAAGAGCGCGTTATCCAAATTTAAGTATTGAAGACATTAAAAAAACTCTGAAAGCTAATCAGCCTGATTTATTTTCATGCGGGATAAATGCATCAGCTTTTGTTACATCAGTAGTACTGAATAAAAATCTTTCACTAATAAATTATTCTAAAGATGCAATGTTAATGGGAAGACATTTTTTCCAAATCGTATTAAATAGAAGAATAAGTCACTTTCCAGAAATAATTGAGTTATCGAAATTATGTTTGCAATTTATAAAGTTGATTTGTTAAACCAAAGTTAAGTTGTATATTGTATATAAATATTGTAAATGATCACAGAATTTTTTATTTGGAACAAAAATTGGTCATACAAAAATTTTGTATAGGCTTACATCATCAAATAATCTGTAATCATCAAAATAATCTCTATGAGGAAGTGTTCATGAAATGATCACAATTGAAATACACCATAGAATGAACACACCCAGTTTTCTTGGCAGCGGTTTTTATTTATTGATTATTTATTTATTTTATTTACTTATTTAAGTTGCATAAATTACAAATTGATGTGGTTTTTAAAGAAACTTTTTTACTGATTTCGAGATTCTGAAGTTTACATACAAAAAGAATGGATGAAATGTTACAATAGATTTCAAAGTATCAGTAAATGTATAAAATGTATCAAATAATGTAATGTAATGTAATCAGTAAATATATAAAAATAATCCAAAAATGGATCAATTTGATCTACAATATTTTTATCCAGAAACAAATAAATATTTTTCCTATGTATTTTCAATTCATTTTGATTGCTAAAAAAACATTTTTTCTCACTCAGGGGGTCTCAAAACGTTGAGATTTGATAGAAATTCGAAAAGTGAGTTTTTACATAAAACTAATATCTTCTCATATGATGATGAGAATGTAAAAATTGATCTGCAACGCTTTGATATTTTGAATTTACTGTGTATTTCAAAAACTTTGAAGCACTTTCAGTAAAAGTTTTGTATGACGCATACGGTAACAAAAAATTACTTTATATTTGTTTCTTCTATATTTACAACATATTATTGTTTGTCAATTGTCAATTGTCAATAAAATTGAATTACAACATACAACATATTACAACACATCTATATTACAACACTTCTATAAAATTAAAAAACTTCAATCTTTGTATTCCACAATCAAAAAATGTTGCTGTATGATTCAAACTTAATCATCAAAACCATATTGTTTATAATTATCAATTAATAATTGCAGTAAAAATATTAATAATTATCCGTTCAACTCTGGCCTTAGCAGTTTTCAATAAAGGCATAATTACAAAAACCAAATAACATAATTTATCTAATAGAAGGAGAAGAGCTTCCTTAATTCCCACATAGCGTATCATGACTTATTGTAATTCTCGAAGATTTTAGTACCTATTATCGAAAGAGCATGAAAAGTGCACCGAGGTCGGTGGAATGTGGAAGCACGACTTTATTCCCTATAAACCGTGTATGCGATAATTTAATGAACCGTCAGCGAAAGATGTAGAAGCTTCAAGTTGACAACAAACGTTAAAAGCGAACCATGTGTTCAATGCGTTAAGTGCTCGCGGCATTTAACGTTCCTTTCGAATATATGGACATTCCCCGGTTATTTCAAATGCATCCTATGGTGGTTCGCGTCAACATAACTTACATCGTTACAACACGTTCGACCAGTAAGTGTCGCATGCCTCACCTACAAAATACACATATCCGGGCGCATTTTCGTATATTTGCATTTTCAGAACTCGACGGTTAGCATGTGAGAGATAAAATCGTTTAGCTGAACGAAAATGGTACTTTTGACTTTCCTACCCTGAAAAACCAGTGGAAAATTTCATAATTTCGAAATTTCGTATTTTGACAAGTCAAAAACGATGCCAAAGATAATTGAAAATTTGTTTAGAAAATTAATTACCCATTAAATTGAAAACTACCCCATATAAGGCTATAAAGCTTTCGTAGAAATTGTTATTCTGCTTCAAGGTCATTTACCAAGGTGGCCACGTAAGCCAATTATACAGTAACTGCGAGAATTATGAGACCATCGGTTTTTTGTTAGTTGTATAAAATCAGAATATCTTAATAATACAAAAGCTAAAATTTTTTGCTAAAATTAGCATGAAAGATATCAAAATTCTGCGTTCAATGACCCCAAGTTGAAGTATTTTTCAGATGATATTACAAGAAGATTCCAAATTTCAATGTTTAAAAAAAATTTTTAATAACTCCTAAAATTATGGATATTTTTAAGTGTTCTTGAGCTCTCTTTACAGATAAATTAACGTAAAACGTGATTATTGTGTCAAGAATATTGTGGTATTTTTCCCTGGATTTTGCCAAAGTCTAAACTTGAAACAAAAAGATCGTGAAAATTCGAACTTGTAAAATCATTTATAAAAGAAATATTAACAATAATTATACTATATTGTAAGACACTTTAGTTTACTCTTGCTACTTATCACTTTCATAATTTTTTAAAATCCTTTTTAAAGAATTTTTTTAAGTTTTTACGACTTTCTTGTTTTAACCCTTAATTGGCACACCTCCCTAGAATTACGCTCTTGGCATATGGGGCCTGGCTAACTTTTGAGACCTTTTTTGAAGTTCAAGAGTTAAACTTTCTTGTAGTATAATTTATTCTGCGAAAAAAATTGGTAAATACGTAAAAAATTTGAATAAGGTTGACCTGTGAAAAAGAATTCTTGAGGTAACGTCAGGTGTGGGGTCACAGTGGGGTCTAAATTAAACCTTAGTTGGCATCCGGAGTGGATGCCAACTAAGGGTTAATTTAGACTGGTAAAATCCAAGAAAATCTAACTAGGATATTCCTGAAACAATATTCAATATTGAATATTCAATATTCAATAAGTCATATTCAATAAGTCATATTCAATAAGTCATATTCTGTGTTAATTTACCCTTAAAATGATTTACCCGCGAACACTTAAAAATGCCCACTATTTCAGGAGTTATTCAAAATTTAAGGAAACTATGACAGTTGGAATTTTTTGGCAATATTTTCTTAAGAAATTCACAAAAAGACTTCATCTTATGTATTATCAAAATTATCTGATTTTATGCAAGTAACAAAAAACAGGTGGTCTCATAATTCTCGCCGGTACTATATTCCTTCCATTTGTTCCGTAAATTAACAAATCAAATAAATTTTCAAGAAAAGACAGACATTCCTCCTCCAATTTTGCACCTTTGTTTTTTCTTGAAATTTCATTTGATTTATTAATTTACGAAACAAATGGGGGAATTCTTTTGGTCACGTGTATCTTAGTATATGTACTTAGTACATGTACTATATGCACACGATCATCTTAGTATATGTACTTAATTCTTTATATAACTCTATAAAAAGAACACCTAAAATCTGTAGAGCAAACAGCTATGTATAGTTGCTATTTCAGTAAATAATAAAAAATACAGTGAAGATATAAAGTTACTTTACTTTTAGGATATAAAGTTACTTTACTTAAGATATAAAGTTACTTTACTTTTAACATATAAAGTTATCTTTACTTTGATATTTTTAACTATTTCATCACATGGGTTATCTTTTTAAGCATCTAGATAACCGCATATCCTGAATAAGACAGACCAGCTGCCGGATCGGAAAGACCGCGCAATCATGTGTCACTGCCATACTAAGAGTAGACATTTCCCTGACAGTAATCTATGCAAGTTAGGTCCTGTACTTCTCAGCCTAACACCTGTAACATTACAACTCTTTTTGTTCAAGAATTTATCTTTAGATTCATTCTAGTTAGATTTTAATTCGTATTTTCTCCGCATCATAAAGAGTATCTTCACTAGTGATTCACCTCAAGACAAGAAAATCTTGATCTTGCTTTACATCGCTCGAAATTTCGAGAATATTTTTAACCAAAATTCTTGAACAGTCAGATCTTTTAACTTTTTTAAAAAAATTCAGACTAAATATTAAATATGACTTTATTTTGTTTAGGTTTTAGGTCTAGAAATGTAGAATTTAAATAATGCAACTGAGTTTAATCGAGAATTGTCTATGAATTTTGTCGTGAATAGACAATTTTCGATTAAACTCAGTTGTATTATTTAAATTCTACATTTCTAGGCCTAAGGCCAAAAAAACAAAGTCTATATAGTCAAATGTATTTTATGTTTTTTTTCGAAAAGTCTTGCTTTTGGCAACATGAAGTAGGGTGAAAATGTTTAGATAATCAAATCTTTTAACTTTTTTAAAAAAGTTTAGTAACATATAGATTAGTGGCATTCAATAATTTTTTCAAGATTCTTGATATTAACAAGACAACATCGAGACAAGATCTTGAAAGACGAGATCTCGCTTGAATGTATCACTAATCTTCACTGTGAAAGAAAAGCCCAAACTTAGTCTGAGAAATGTTAAATAAAACTAAAATACATTCTTTTACTGTGTTCTCTCAATTCTCTCTAAATTTGAATCAGTGAAATTTGACAGGAAATGCGGTAAAAAGAATACTTAAAATTGTTACACCATAAAATAGTTTGAATTCAATTCAGTAAGATTTGTCTGAATTTAAGCAATATTGGCCTAATTTTAATGTAATGTTATCTGAATTTCAGAATTGAGTCTTAAATTCAGACAAATTTTACTTAAAATCAAATCAATTTTGCTTAAATTCAGACAAATTTTACTGAATTTAATCTGAACCAGTTTACGGTGTAACAACTTTTATTTTTTTTTTTACTGTGAATCAGTGACACATTTCTGGCTAACTCAGTCTGTGAAAATTCACTGATGAGAAATCAGTGAAAATTCACCAAGAAATCAGTATCTAGTAGGGTGCTTATTTTATCAGATTGAAATTATTTTATTTATAACAGATTGAAAATTATTTTTTGAAATCGATTGCTCCAACCCTGGAGATTTTTTAGAATGTCCAAAAATTGGAAAGTGTTTTAAAGAGCTAAATCGGTTAATATTTACCCATCACCCCAGTCATTTGAAATTTTCCATAGGATTCCCAAGGGAGAAATTGTGCAAAGTCGTAAAATCTACATAATTTTTTAATTTTTTATTAAAATAAATCGTCCATCGAAGACAGCAATCTGCAAGCGATGCTTAAAGCATCTCCATTTTGAAAAACTAGAAATTTTCAAAATTCCTAAAATGGCAGCCCAAAAATTTTGGAAAAAAATTGTATTTTTTAGTTATTAACAGAGATTGATTAAACATTATAAGAAAATCTAATAAATTATTTTAAAGCAGGTGGTGATCTTGAATATTAAAAATTTTGAAAAATCCAAGATGGCGGCCAATTAGTATTCAAAAACTGGCTTATTATTATTATTAGCTTATTATTTCTACAGTTCTCAATAAAATATTTGAAAACATTGCTAGAAAAAGAAGTTTGGCTTCAAAAACTAGCTGATGATACATGGCATGCAAAATTTTGAGAAAATCCAAAATGGCGACCAATTAAATATTGAAAAAACTAGCTCATTTCTGCAGTTTTCAACGAAATATTTTCAAAACTTGCTAGAAAAAGAAGTCTGGCTACAAGAACTATCACATGATCTGAAAGATACAAAATTTTGACAAAATCCAAAATGGCGGCCCTTTAAGTATTCAAAAATAGCTCACTTCTATAGTTTTCAACTAAATGTTTTCAAATATTTCTAGAAAAAGAAGTTTGGTTTCAGGAACTATCTGATGATCTAAGACATCCAAAATTTAAAAGCAATCCAAAATGGCGTCCAATTAAATATTCAAAAATTCACTTCTACAGTTTTCAACGAAAGTGTGTGATGATTGGGAATAATTTAAAATTGTGTAGCGGCCAGGTAGATTTTAAAACAAGCACGTTATCTCATTATCAAAACTTATTTCCTGTTATAGTGATTTAAGGGGGTATTCTAGTGTAATAGGTACTTTTTTGTATCATTTTTCGGATTTTTTTTAAGAAAGTAGAAAAGCAATATTATTATCAAAACTTTTTCTCTGTATTAACATACATTTAAATTTTAAAAACAATTTTTTTATAAAAATAAAGAAAATGGCGGCGCTACAGTCCGTTGAAGTTGAGGCCTCAAAAAAATACGGTGAGCACGATATCTCGAAAACTAATTAATCAGTTAAGTCGTCACTTTGCACACATGTTAATAAAACGTGTGCCTATCGTCACTATTAGAATTGCGTTTAAATATTAAGTTTTTAAAAAATTATGTCCCATAAATCGAAGAAAAAAAATGAAAAAATTTGAGTTTTCTTCAACTATCCGCCATTTTAAAATTTTTGAATATTTTTATTTAAATCTAATACCTACGATAGCTACAAACATATTTTTTAAGAATCTTTTCGAATTTTAGCTTTTAGATTTTTTGGAGAGCCTGGACTATGCTCACCGTGAAGCTACTTTTTTTTTGAAGCCTCAACTTCAACGGATTGTAGCGCCGCCATTTTGTTTATTTTTATAAAAAAAATTGTTTTGTTAATTTAAATGTATGCTAACATAGAGAAAAAGTTTTGATAATAATATTGCTTTTCTACTTTCTTAAAAAAACAAAACCAAAAAAATGATACAAAAAAGTACCTATCACACTAGAAAACTCCCTTAATCATATGCGTAAAGTGAAACTATCGAAAATTGCCTTTCTATCAAGGTTTGAAAATATTTCGTTGAAAACTGTAGAAGTAAGCTATTTTTTGAATATTTAGTTGACCGCCATTTTGGATTTTTTCAAAATTTTGGATGCCGTGGATCATCGGATAGTTTCTGAAGCCAAACTTCTGTTCCTAGCAAAGTTTGAAAATATTTAATTGAAAACTGTAGAAGTAAGCAATTTTTTTAATACTCATTTGATCGCCATCTTTGGTTTTTTCAAAATTTTTAATATTCAAGGTCATCACTTGCTTCAAAATAATTTGTTAGATTTTTTTATAATGTTTAATCAATCTTTGTTAATAACTACAATAAATACCATTTTTGTCCAAAGTTTTTGGGCCGCCATTTTGGGAATTTTGAAAATTTTAAGTTTTTCAAAATTGAGATGCCTTAAGCATCGCTTGCAGATTGCTGTCCTCGGCGGACGATTGATTTCAATAAAAACTCAAAAAGTTATGTAGATTTTACGTTTTTGCACGATTTCTTCCATGGGAATCCTATGGGAAATTTCAAATGTCTGGGACGATGGGTAAATATTAGTTGATTTGACTCAAATTTGAAACACTTTCTATTTTTGTGCTTTCTAACAAATTGGAGCAAACGATTTCCAAAGAAAAAAGTAAGGAACGCCCTAGTGACTAATCACTGAAATTCCAGTAATTTTGCACTAATTTTCCAGTAGAAAAAGTTACTGAAAATTCAGTGATACTTATTGTTTACTATTTCACAATAAAACACTGGGAGTTGTTTTTATCCCTCTTTCGGAGTAAAAAGGACGTGCAACAGAAATTACCCCTTTTTATAAAATAGTTAAAAATTTTAACTATTTTATAAAAAGAGGTAATTTCTGTTGCACGTCCTTTTTAAAATTTTTAACTATTTTATAAAGAGGAGTAATTTCTGTTGCATGTCCTTTTTATAAGAACATGCAACTTTTATATAAATAGTTAAAAATTTTAATTATTTTAAAAAAAGGGGTAACTTCTGTTGCATGTCCTTTTTACTCCGAAAGAGGGATAAAAATAACTCCCAGCGTTTTACTGCGTAGATCAGTAAACTTTTCTACTGGTAAATTAGTGAAAAATTACTATAATTTCAGTGATTAGTCACTGATTTTTTAGTGAATTTTCACTGATTGAGGTTGTCAGAAATCTGTCACTGATTCCCAGTGAAATTTCACTGATTCAAATTTAGAGAGAATGCTGAATGAAAAAACAAAAATGGCACTCTTCATATTAAAAGAAGTATTTTCACACAATTATACTTGCAACAAAATTTGAAAATTTATTAAAATGGATTTAAAAAATACCATTTTATTGAAAGGCAATGTGGATATTACTTTCCCAAAAGTTAAAGTAATAAAGTAATGTATTTTTCAATATTTCTATATTTGTGTAACTTCAAAAATACGACGATAATAAAAAATGTTTTAAAGTCTGAAGGTTTAAAAAAAATTTCTTGATACACAAGATATAAATCTTCCTGGTCACTCTCGATTCGCTTGTTCCTTGTCGCTAATATTTTTCATCGAGGAGGAAGAAGCGAGTCAAAGAAGCTAATAACAGTGACGTCGGGTCGAGATAACTCATACCGATCGCTCTTGAAATAAGAAAAAAAAGAAAAAAAAATAATATTGCTCACTTACAGCAGTGAAGATGTACACCCCGACATCGACATAAGCAAAATCCTGATTGGTTGCGAAATCAATATGGTGGTGATCATTAATCGAAGTAATTGACAAGGTAATTGACGCTCTTGCATACCACGGTATGTAATAAGAAAGAGCTGCAGGCGAAAAATAATAATGCATATAGGGAAACTTGTTTAATTTTTTTAAAATTTTTTATTTGTGTAATAAAATTTTATGAATATCAATTTTTATAGATTTAATATTGTACAGTTTCTAAAATTGCATCAAAATCTTAAATATTCAGGTATTTCTGCAGGCTATTGATTTAATTGAAAAATTGAATGAAAAAAAATCTGCAAACAGAAATAATTATAATTTCCGATTTCTCTAGGCGTTTACCATATTTAGTGATGGTTTAATTTCTCGTACGTGATTGAGTTTACACTAAGTAAGTAAAAAAGCGTTAGAATTAGAAATGTCAACTCGTGTTTGACGAGGCGCAATTTCACTTCCAATTTGAGCTGCTCTAACGTAATTGAAATGAGAACTTGGTGGTAACCCATGTATGACATTATTTCCTAATAAAGCTAAAATATTCGCTGCATTTGAAGCTTCTTAGAAATTGCGCAATTTTCGTGTTCTCTATGCCATCAGAACTTCCCCATTCAGCAACAAATCATCGATACTAAATAGTTTCGTAGAACAATTTTCTCCCTTTTACTTTTTAACGTAATGAGTTACGATCGAGTAATCAGTGTTGTAACTAATTGTAAGAATGACGCTGTAGAAAATCGAGCATAACTTAAATACACTTTTTCTTTTCCCATGACTTGAAAAAAGTCGAAACAGAAATTTTGCTAAGCAAAAATTGTTTTTTCTTCCTATTTACTTGCATAAATACTTACTAATATTTGCAAAAAATTTAAAAATTTGTTTTAAACTATATTTATTGAGATGCATTAATAAATAGGACCATTTCTAAGAGAAGATATATAAAAACCAGTATTTTAAATAGTGACTTTTACGTTTTATGGCGGTTAAAGGAGAAAAAAGTTGAAATTATATCATTTGGATGAGTGTCGAGGGTTTTTATTTGCCATTAAAAAAGTGTGGGTGCGTATTCTGTGCCGGAAACATGGTTTAATATCCGCTTATGACGGCTATGTTTCACGGCCGGGACCTACTCGTCCCCATTCCGTCCCATCGACCCCCATAGTGCGTTTAATTTACGTGTTTTCGCGAGTTATTCGCCCCCACCGAACCAACCCCATTCGAAGGGGGTGGGTTTCCATGACGACGCCGGGCGTCGGGACGTCCAATCGTGGAGCGTCGTCATCGTCGATGTCGACCGTGCAAAACGGTGGAAGACGATAATAACTGATGGGGAAACGGCGAATATCAAACTTTCAGGGATTTCTTATAGTTCCCCAATTTCAGTCTTTGAAAAGTTTTCTTCAAAGGGAATTAATAGTGTGATTACATAACTGACTCTAAAATAAAAGAGCTTTAGGGTTTCTTGAAAGAATAATGTTTACTGGTAGGCAGCATCAATTAAAAGTAAATGTAAACTTACAAAATAAACAACTAATCCAAAAATGGTAAATTTCCATTTTTTGGAAAAAGTGACCAAATAAATCAATGACAGCTTTCTCAATAATTAACAATTTTCTCCTTCTTTGTGTCTGAATGTTTGATAAGCGTCTGCTTGTTACAGTTTAATGTTTGCTGGTCAGCAGCATCAATTAAAAATAGCAGTAAACTTAGAATAAATAACTATTGCAAAAATGATGAATCACTTTTTTAGAAAAATGGCTTAAAACCAGTTTTTTTCTGATTGCTTTTTTTCTGATTGCTTATAAGAAATCAATGAGGGTATTTTCAATAGAAAAAAATTTCAAGGATTAGAGGGATTACAGAAAATGAGAGGTATAACAATAACAAGATTGCAGGGATTAGATTAGAGGGATTCAACAAGAATATAGGGAATGCAGACATTACAAAAATTTCGCTGGGATTACTCAAAATTTCAGGAGATTTGCAGGGATTACATAAGATTCCAATGGATTATCAATATTACAAGGATTTCAAAATGAATCATATAATGGATTCCAAAGACTATAAGAAATGTCACAAGACTTCAAAATATTACAGGGATTAGAAGAGATTACCCTGCATGTCTAAATGTTACACGGGATTACTCAAGGTTACAAGGGATTTCATAAAAAAGTACATAAGATTACAAGAGTTAACTCTTCGGGAATTATGAAGAGTTTTCAAGATTTCAAAGGACCTCAGAAGATTCTAAAAAAATGTTAAGAATTATCTTGAGTTGATAATCAAGTTTATATGGAGTACAAAGAACTTTATATAGAATTTCAATAGATTCCACGGAATATTTCTAGCTTTTAAAACATAAGTAAGAAAAAAATAGGTTAAATTAATAGAAGTCATCTGTTAAAATAGTGTCAGCAGCTTTTTTCTGTTATATTTACAGAAATTTCTGTTAAACCTAAGGATTTCACACACTTTTCTGTGAAATCAACAGAATTTTACTATATTTTAATTAACATCTGGAAAATAAATGGTAATATTAGCTTCATACCTTTTAAATTTAATTTTTTAACATTCAATCTTCAAACTTTTATATTTAATTTTTTGAGAATGCTTTAATTAAAATTTTATAACTTTTTTGTTTCAATTTCTGCCTTTGACAGAATCTAGGGAAAGAATTTTGCAGCTCTCCTCGCACATTTACGAAATTCCTTGAAGATTTAGTTTTTAAATGAGCCCAAGAACAATTAAAAATGTTAATTATTTCGTGAGTAAATCAAAATTTTAGATAAAATTGAAAATTCCACTATTTTCACAATAGTTTCCTTCAGAATAGGCAAAATCAATTTATAATGGGTTCATTTGATGCAGAACTTCGATAGCTTTCATGCTATATTGCGGAAAAAAATTATTTAGTACATTATTGAAATTAGGAGAATTTATGCATTTCACGAAAAACAGGTGGCCTAATACGAGCTCTAGTGTAACAGAAAAAAATCTGCTGTTCTTATTTTAAAAGTCAGGGATCACAGTCATGTTCTCTATTCCCCTTTTTCCCATATTTTCCCCCTTTTCCCCTATTTTTCTCAAGATCCTCTAACATCCCTATTTTTGAGAATTTTTCCTTTTTTCCCCTTTGTTTGCATAAATGTTTCGATTAATTTTTCAAAAATTATAATACATGAAAACTTATGACATTCAAAAACGCGTGCCACAATATTAAAACCTTACAGATTCAGAGTCTTCTAGAATTTTTTAGAAACTTCAAAACTTTTCCAAAATTTTATAAAATTTTCTAAACTGACTCTAAATTTTTTGGATTCAAAAAATGTACTAGTCTGTTCCAAAATCTTCTAGAATTTTCAAGAATATTCTGAACTACACAATATCCAGAATTCTGCAGAATCATTTAGTTTTAAAACAAAAAGAACTCCCATAATCTATAAGAATCTTCTAGACTGTTTTCAGAATCTTTCTAAAATTCTGTAGACTTTTCGAAACTTTTCAAAAAAAAAACAAAGTCTAGAAGGGACTGGAAGATATTTGAAGCTTAGGGCAGAATTCAAAAGATATTTTAGGATTATAAAATATTCTGATTTTAGGGTGTTTTTGAAGATTTTAGAAGATTTTAGTACTCTGAAAAAGTCTGGATATCTCTGAAAGAGTTTTGAAAAATTCTGGGAAATTTTAGAAGGTTCTAGACAATGCTGGTGGGTTTTGGAAGATACTGGAAGAATCAGGAAATCTCTGGAAGATTCTACAGCATTATAAAAAATCTTGAAGATTCTAGAGAATTTTGAAAGAAGAGATTTAACAAATCTAGAAGCACATGGAAAATTTAAAATATTCTAGAATATTCTAGAAGATTGTCGAAAAAATCCAGAAGATTTCATGAAGGATTTTAGAAAATTCTAAAAAGTTCCAAACGTTCCGACTTCTGAAAGTCTAGTTTATGTAGTATTTTATTTGATTCCAGACAGGATGTAAATCTTTTGAGGATTTTTTAAGATTCTGTGGATTCGGAAATTTGATTCGTAAAAAATTTTAAATTTTGCTAATTTCATAATTCAGAAATCTAAATTTTTGTCAGCAATGTTAGCAGCCGACCATTTTTATACGTCGTTAATTTTTAGTCGACAAATTTTTTGTTCGAAAATATTTCTGTTGGAATTTCTCTCTTTCGTTAACTTCAAAGTGTTATTAAAATTTTCTTTTTGGGAATATTATAGAGCCTCTTATAGTATTTTTACGTTTTAATTGCTCGTTTAGTCGCAGTCAATATAATTTGATTTCTTAATGAAGTTTGAGTTTTCTTATAAAAGTGTTGTACACACAGAAAAAATAATTGGTTATTCTAACCATAATTCCGGTTAGGCTCTACGTAATATTTTTTTCCGGTTATTATAACCCAAATTCTGTTTGGAATTACCAGAATGTTTAGTAATTTGCAAAAGTAACCTGAAAATCTGTTTAGGATAATCAGAATTCTGATTAAGACAACCGGAAAGGAATGTTAAATAGAGCCTAACTAGAATTCTGGTTAGAATAACAGGATATTTTTCTGAGTGTTTTTATTAATTTTTATTGGCTTCCTGTGTATTTTTAAAAGAAACAAGCTTCTCCCTTTTTTCGAAAAAGAAAAGGGGTAATTTTCCCTATTTTCCCTAAAACTGAACTTCTGAACCGCTGGCGCTGTGTCTTCTAGGGACGATTACGTAACTTTTTCAATTATCATTTGTCACTTATCATTTATCATTTTTCACTTTTGATTTTGCATATGTCAATTTTGGTAAATATAAGACGAAAAATGTGGAAATTTTGATTTAAAAAATGTATGCGATGCAATTTCTGTTGAAAATTTATTCCTTATGTTATTTGCAGAACGAAGTTCATTTTTATAATTGGATAAAAAATTTGAAATTTGGACGCTTTTGAAAAAGAGTTGAAAATCTTTTTCAAACTTTTATAAATTACTGAAAAAAGAATTAAGACATAATAATCCTATAAAATTTCGCTTAATAATGAATAGAAAATTCGATAATGGATAGATACCCTTTTGACAAAAATTATTTACTTCAAAAGACTAGGTCTTAAGCCTCCATAGGACTTTTTGTAAATAATAAAATTCTTATAAAATTGTATCCATAATATTTCCCCTATAATAATTTAATATGTAACTGTTTTCTTAAATTTTTCGTAATTTACTTAGCACACTGTTTTCTTTCATCATAATTTTATTCTCAGAAAATGATATATAAATTAGCAATAAGTAATTCTTTAAATTACCGTAAGTTCGAGATTTAATTCTTGAAAATACCACTGTCAAATTTTATTACAATTTTTTAAAAAATTTAATATAATTCAATTTTTTTCTCATGTGCATCCCTCTCGGGTTTCCTTTAAGCCATATATCATCCAGTGATATTTCAAAAATAAAATTAAATATTTACTTTTTTCAGAAATACTTTTAAAATTGAGAAAGTTTTGAAGCTGCCAAATGTTGAAGTTGATTTCACGTTGATTTCACGTTGATTTCACATCAGAGGATTTTTTCAATTGAATGGATAATTTCCTGAGTTTATAGGAATTCAGGTACTGCTGCTAACCTTTGCAGCCATAAGATGGCCAATTTAGAAGTGACTCAGAAAATTTTCAAAATTTTTGTGTTTAAATATAATCTGCCTTTCTACGCCACTATACAATAAATTCTTAAAATCGTAATTTTCAGCTAATTGCCAATATTGTAACAATGTAAAGTAGTTTTCTAGTAATTTTGTTTATAGGTATCTTCGAACTTATGATTATAATTTACAATTGCAATTCGTAATAATATAATATTGTATATGTATTGTGCATGTAGATAAAATAAAGCAAAAAAGACTTGATCGATTTTCATGATTCAACCTCATACGAGCAAAATAAGCGTACCCACTGGTCCAAATTTTCCAAACAGAGCAATTTGGAATATTTAAAAATATTTCATTTACTTCCATTGCAATGTTCCGGAAATATAATCGAAGTGCTTTATACATTCTTTATAGCTTCAATGAAATCTACAATTATTTGTAGATATATAATAACTTATTCATCTAGAATGCAGAAAAATGGTTTGGTTTGCAATTCCTTTTTTATGAACTTCTAAGATACGGTATGAATGGTCCCATCCGTTACCAAAATAATAGAAAAGTTTATCTTATTTCCTTCATTATGCAATAAAAGATTACAAATTTCAGATCTAAAGTTAGTTTAAGGTAATACAGTCAATAGTTATTTTGAAAATTTTTATAATACTTGGAGAATACGAAAAAAAGTGGTAACGGAAGGGACATAGTAGGGTGGTAACGGATGGGACATTTGGCATTTCAAAGCCTAATCGCCTAACCATAACCCTTATGAGGGCTCATAAGAGATTATAAATCTGCATTTTGTGAATTCTGCAGAAGAGAAGCGAAAGAATTTCAAATTACTTGAAACCTTTTGTAGTTAAAATGATTTATAAATGTTTAAGAACTTGAATGACAATGATCATTCCTAGAACTATTATAATTCTGTCAGATTCAACTTACAGTATTCAAGGAATATCGTACATATTAAATTAAATATACTATTCTTAATAAGTTACTTTATTTAAAAAGAGATTAAAACCTATATAAGAGTACAACTTAAGTTTGCGAATGCCATAACTGTCAGTGAGTTGATGTATCAACTCACTATTTGTTTACAAACAATCAGTGAGTTGATGTATCAACTCACTATTTTTTTACAAACAATCAGTGAGTTGATGTATCAACTCACTATTTTTTTACAAACAATCAGTGAGTTGATGTATCAACTCACTGTTTGTTTACAAACAATCTAGTTTCTGTTTGCACTCATTAAAGATGTGAAAGTATTATTTTTCGTCGTTTTGATTTTATTTCATCCATATTTTGGTAAGTTATGAACACATTTATCATACTGTGATTTACATTAATGTAAACAGATTATCATATAATTTTATGACTATTTAGACTATTTCA
>JBAGKK010000551.1:562162-574628 GCA_037177015.1 Euceroptres primus | reverse complement strand
GTAATATAAATATTTTAAGTTCAACTAATCCCTAGTGACTAAAGTGTGATATTAAAATATATAAGCATTTACATTTTTTAAACGAAATAAGATCACAGAGTGTTATCGCTAAACGAGATATATCTCTAGAAGATTCTAGCGGGTTATGGAAGAGTTCAGAATATTTTAGAAAATTTTTGAAGAATCTAGAACAGTTTATAATAGTTTGAAAAATTTAAATAGATGTTATAAAAGTTTTGAAGATTATACGGAGAAAAATAGATTATAAAGGCTAACATCTTGGATGCTATATTTTGGGATAATGATCTAAAGATATTAAGCCTTATAATCTAGATGTTAAGTTTTAAAATCCAGGATTATAAAATTTGCGATCCATTATTTATTGCGATCCACATTATTTCAGATGGATTACATTTAAAAACCAACTGAATAATTTCAATTTCGAAAAATTCTACATTCAAAGTGATTTAAATTGCTTGGATTTCTTTTTGAATTAAAATCAATTTCGAAAAATCCAATGTTCTAAGCGTAGCCAAAAAGCTACCAATTTGCATTGAAAATTCGTTCTTTCGGCCGCACATATCTAGAAACAATAATTATCTCACAGATAAAAAAACTGAAGTATCCATTGGAACCGATTTTTCGGGTACCAAGAAAAAGAAATCCTCATAAATGGCGTAATTTTCTATTCATACACGGAGAAAAATGGATATTAAGAATTATAATCTGGATATTTAACTATGGGACGAAGATCTAGATATTAAGATTTAACAACTAGATATTAAGTTTTTATATCTAGATATTAAGTTTAATCTAGTTATCAGCCAATATTATCCAGTATATTAAGTTAGTATCCAGATATTAGCCAGTATTGTCCAGTATATTAAGTTGTTATCCAGATATTAAACCTTAATATCTAGATGTTAAGCCTTAATTTCTAGATCGTTATCCAGGGATCTCAGCGGTTGGGTAGTTCAATTTTAGGGGAAATAAAGGGATATATTTTCGCAAAAGGCGGATTTTTTCAAAAAAGGGGGAAATATTTTTTATTAAAAAATCAGAAGCGTGAATAAATATTAATAAATGTAATGTTTATAGAAGCAGGAAAAAAGGACCAAAATTAATTTCAATGCATTTTGAAAGAGGCAGCAATACATTTCTTAGAAAAAATTAGTTTGAGTCAAAATTATTTGCCTGATAATAATTATTTGACATTTTGTATTTTTTAAAAATCTTACTTAACATTCGTAATTTTTGTCCAATATTAATGAACAATTGATGAATTAATATTAATGAACATTCGAACATTCTCTAGAATTATGTTCGTTGAATTTTATGAAAAATAATTTGCTTATGTCTTATTAAATAAAAAAATTTTGTACAGTCTTTAATTTCTAAACAAATTAGTTTTAATAAAATTCAACGCAAAGAATTATAGAAAATATTCCAATGGACCAAATTAGCTATTATTCGTTTTCAAATTACGAATCTTTAGTAAGATTAAAGGGAAAATATAAAATGTCAAATAACGATTATTAAACAAATAATTTTGACAAAATAATTTTTCTTAAGAAATGTATTACTGTCTCTTTCAAAATGCATTGAAATTAATTTTAGTTTTTTTCTCTTACTTCTATAAACCGTTCTTTAGATTGAAGTTATATCAATTAATGGGTCGAGCATTCCTTAACTATATTTTTTTCCTAACTGGAAAAAGAAATATAATTTTTTAATAATAGATATGAAAATTTCACAGTTACAGCACAAAAATGAATTTATTTTTTAACTTTAAAAAAAGTAGTTTAAACTTATTTTAAATCTGATAAAATAATGAATGAATAGAACATTGGAAACATAGTATTGTAAAAAAGAATACATAAAATTATTACACCTTAAAATTGTTTGGAATAAATTCAGTAAAATTTACCTGAATTTAAGCAAAATTTAGTCTGAATTTAAGACTCTGTTCTGAAATTCAGGTAACCTGGTATTAAATTTAGACCAATATTGCTTAAATTAAGTGAAAATTTTACTGAATGTAATCCAAACCACTTTAAGGTGTAACCATTTTAAGTATTCTTTTTTACTGTGTAATAAAGTAAATGAAAAGTTTTTTAAAGAGCGATAAAAAATTTTTAAACCATATTCAAAACGTTCTTTTTAAATAATAAAAAAATAAATTAATGATAGTTGACAGCAATCGTCATTTTTTAATATAATTCAAAATGTAATTCAAATTCAAATTTTTTTCTTGAAAAAAAACTCGAAAAACTTCGAAAAAAGGGAAAATATCTCAATTTAAGGGATTTTTAGAAAAATAGGGGAAAAAGAGAGAAATAGGGGGAAAAGGGGAATAGGAGACTGACTGTGATCCCTGGTTATCCCAAAGTTAAATATCCAGATTTTAATTCTTAATATCAATTTTTTCAGTGTACGTGGTTTGAATTAACATCGCAAAAAAGGCTGCAAATAAATTGCCAAAGAATAAAACAATCTCTTCATTGTAAAAAAAGTATGCTACTGAGGATTTTCACGAGTCGATCCGGCATCCGACGGTACAAGTTACAAGGTACCTTTCTCGTAATGTCAGCCGATGACTCAAGGGTTCACTCGAGTCTTTCGATTCGTCACTGTCATCCGACGCAGTGTCACGAGCCGCAAGATGAGACAAAAGATTGTCAGAGTGAAAAATGATCCGCAAAAAGCGTGGGCATTCCGACCGACCCGTTGGGAACGATCGAACGGCGTCAAAATCTCCAAAATACTGTTAGTAGACAAGCAAAACTTTGACGCACGAAAACGATATTTGAAGAGGGTTTCAAGAAGAAGAAATTACCTTTCGAGAAAATGCAAATTAGTGGTGGAGCCGTGATTAGGTCAGAACGAAAATCTGGGTGGGATCCGGAAATTACTTTTTTCAAAGAAATGTGTTTATTTTGGCGTTGTTTTGAAAAGTCTATTTAGGATCTACAAGAAAAATGTCTGTAAAATTCGGAATGTTTCAAGTTTTAGGGAGCCTTAAAATTGATAACATCTCAAACTTTAAGGTGTTTCAAATTTTTGCACACCTCGAATATTAGAGGTATATTAGAATGTTAGAATATTAGAATGCACATTGTATAAATTTTCCTTGATTGCACGAAAAGAACATTTTCTTGACATCCGGAAGAGTTGTGAAGGTATCTCAATCAGATGTGTTCTTACGACTTATGACAGTCAAAGTGACTCGGAGAACGACAAGAAGACCGATTATCGTCAATTACGTCGACCCATTTTCCATTTCGGTTCCGACGGCGTCTCTTCAAACGTTTTGTGCAAAAAGCACAGAGTCGGTGAAATTCAGACGATATCGTGTAATTTGATATGTAACAAATGTGGCATTCCAATGTTTAATCGTTTTCCGTATGTAGAAAATTCAGGAAAGTTGTTTCTTTTAACGACACATGTAATTAATGTCTGGAAAGATGGCTCAATTATATCGACACTAGAGTGCATACGAGTGTGCGTGAACTTGTGAAAAAGTTAAGGAGAAGAGTCCCTTCTAATTAATCCGCAGTTCATTCGTTAAAACCCGGAAGTGCGACCCCATTATTCGTAGTCTGCAATTGTCTTAGTTCGACCGTTTCGCCAGCTAATTGAAATTCTTCCCTAAGTAGCTTGGTAAACGAGGTTTCCTCGGTTCTATCAATTGGTCCTGGCAATCCTTTCTACAAAATCAAAACAGCAATTTGTGGCTATTGCAAAAAAAGTTATTAATTGTAAAGAATTGAGAGTTCATTAAAAAAAATTCATGGTGAAACATCGAATTGTATGTACTGCGTAAAGATATTTAAATATTTAAATTTTCCGCCATAATTAGTACCTTTCTCTCTAAATCTGAATTAGTGAAAAGAGGGTCACTTTAGTGAAAATTTCTACTTGTAATTATTACTAGCTTTTGACTAAACTTTTAGTGAAAAATTTAAAACTACTAAATGCAATAGTGAAATACAACTAATAATTAGTAAAAATTGCCACTAAAGTAAATTAGTGACCCACTTTTCACTAATTTAGATTTAGAGAGTTTCTAACCTATTTATTGCTTTTGATCATGAACAAGAAATTTTTAAAAATATGTTGTTCATTCACTTTATATAAATAAATTCTTGATCTAGGATTGTAATTTTACAACTTTTTATAAATATTAGGTTCTTGATCTTTGTTAATATTTGTTTTCTAATTGACCTTATTTAACGTCTATTTTACGTTTTATATTGTATTCTGCATAAATAAGTTGTCATAAATGTATAGAATATGTTTAAGCAATACGCTAAGAATAAAATTTATCAATGCGAGTGTTCAATAACATCATTTTTTATGGTTTTTAAAAGGTACACCAGTCTTAACATACCGGGTTGCCTAAGAAGAGAAAACTACATATTTTTTTCAACATTTCAAACATTTTTAAACGTTTTAAACATTTTTTTATACATATTTTTTCAACATTTTAAACATTTTTTGTTTGGACGACTAAAAACCATTTGTAATCGAAAAATTAATTTTCTGAACAGTACCAAAGTTTCCTAGTAACTATTCTAAATTTGTACCAATTTATCTGGTACAGATTTGTCTGGTACAGATTTATCTAAAACAGTACCAAAATTCCTGCTAACTACTTTAAATCTGAATTAGTCGAATTTTACTAATTTATCAGTGACTGAATTCTAGCTGTGTCAATTAGTAGAATTCTACTGACAATTAGTGTAAAATTACTAAAATTTCAGTAGGTTTCTACTGATTCACCAGTAGAAACGATAACTGAAATTTCAGTAAGCATCACTGAAACTTCAGTTATCGTTTTTACTGGCGAATCAGTAGAAGCCTACTGAAATTTTATTTACTTTACACTAATTGTCAGTAGAATTTTACTAATTGCCACATCTAGAATTCAGTCACTGATCAATTAATAAAATTTGACAAATTCAGATTTAGAGAGTAGTCAAAGAAATATTTTTTGAACATTTAAGCGTATGCGCTTCATAAAGCGAAGATTAAATTACATATGATATTAGTAATCGCTTTTGATTCTGAAGTTCCTGAGAATCGAACATTTTCATAAAATATGGAAGGTAACTTAGGCAACTTTTTGAATAAACGAATTAATATGAATGAATTATTAAGAAATATAAAAATGTTATATTGATAAAATGTTAAGGCAACTATTTGAATAAATGAGTTATTATGAATAAATTATTAAGAAATATAAAAATGTTATATTGATAAAATATTAAGGTGATAAAAAGTATTATTGAATTTGTTGACACCTTCTGAATATAAATCATACAAATTATAATTATAATGATTTTCCTACACTACACTGAAATTTCTCTTTTCTATGAAAATTGAATATGTATTTGAATTTTTATCGATTTTCTCTGATAGGCTGCATTGATTGCTTTGGTATTTCTGCAATATTCAAGTGATACCTAAACATTTCTATTATTTTTTGTTTGTTTATAAGAAACGTCAAAATGAAAAAACCATAACCCACATGACGCTTGATATCACCCATTACGAATAAAATTGCGCAATACAAAAATTATGTGAATAAAAGGACAAAAATTGTATGACAAATATTTTTCAGCAATTAAATGTTAAAACTACAAGCACAATTAAAAAATAATCTTTGTTACTCTTCACAAAATAAATTTTCGAAGAAGAATGCTTTTTAGTCGCCAAAAAAAAAATAAAATATAAATATAATTTTCAATTGGTATTTCAGGTAATATTCAATGCATCATTCAAATAATACATTACAAAATATTGTATACTTGAATAATAAAATGTAATGCAATAATAATAATGTAAATAATATTAATTAAAACATTACTTAAATAAAGAATTTTCCGTCTTAAAATGACGGAAATCGTTGGAATTTTATTCCGACTACTTTATTCTGTTAAAATGATGCTCATATCAGTTGCGCAACTCTATTGATTTAAGCCAACTCAACACTTACCCTACATGTGGCTTTCTCGAAACGCTTCGAAAGAGCTGCGGTGTCCGAGCGGTTAAGGAGATGGACTTGAAATCCATTGGGTTTTACCCGCACAGGTTCGAATCCTGTCCGCAGCGAATTTTTTTTTTCTTTCGCCATTTTTACTTTCTTATCACATGAGAAGGTGTATGTGTAAATTTTTGTAAATTATGTGTAAATTTTTTTTTAGTTTATAACTAGGAATGTTGACGAATATTAAAATCTAGTTTAATTTTGAACTTATTTGTTTTTAAGGAATCTTTAACTCTGTAGGTCTTTGCGTATTTATTGACATCCCTTAATACTCAAATTATGTTTTTCCATATTTCAACTTTTAAAAATAATTCTTCAAATTAAAGAGTTTTTTTTCTTCAAATTAAAGACTGTTTTTTATGGTATTCCAATAAAAAAAACTCTGTAAATGCATGTTGCAGTCAACATTCATGAAATCAGGGATTTGAACGAAGTTAAGGGCCATTTTTCGATATTTTCCAATTATTCATACAAATTTAAAATAGTTTGGCTAAATATTTAGCTGCGTATGAGAAAGTGATGCAATATTATAGAACCACCGAGTTGCAATGTCGAAATTGTGTGTCATCAAAGTTTTACGTCGACAGAAACGAAAAGAAACTTAACGAAACTTTCGTTACGTTTCTTTTCGTTATTTTTGTATAAAACTAAAATACCCCATAATCTAGAGGTTCTGCTTCGGTAGTTTTATAATGTATTAGTACTTTCTCGTATTCAGATGAATATTTCGCCAAATTATTTTGAATTTATAGATATAATTGGAAAATATCGAAAAACGACCCTTAATTTCGTTCGGATCCCTGCACGAAATGTTTATGTTTATGTTGATTAATGTTATGTTGATAAATTGTGTTAAAATAAAATTTATGTTTATGTTGATTAATAATTTAATAATTTAATAATAAGAACATCCAAAATTATTTGCAACGAATTTTGAAAAAGAAACCTAAGGGTACTTTAGGAAAAAAATAGTTTAAGTCATCATTGTTTATTTAAAAATAGCTGAATACTTGATTTTTCCTTCGCATAGACAAAAGTCGTAATTTTCATTCAATTTCAATTCTTAACAGCTCATTTTTTTCCTTAAAGGATCCTTTACTTTTTGATACGTTTTTATTAAATTTATTTTATTTAGAAATTATACAGTTAATCTTGCAAATTAAACAATATGTAAAATTAAAAATTTTAATAAAAACGTATACGTTTTTATTAGTAATATTAATATTACTTATTACTAATATTATTACTAATATTAATATTACTAGTAATATTAATATTATTACTAATATTAATATTACTAGTAATATTAATATTATTACTAATATTAATATTACTAGTAATATTAACATAATGTTGGTAATATTATCTGTAATATTTGTTTTATATTTCGTATATACGAAATAGAATTGTAAAGGATCTTTTAAGAAACAAAATGAACTGTTGAGAATTGAAGTTGAATGAAATTTACAACTTTTGTCTAAGACTAAGGAAACAACACAAATATTCAAATAACTATTTTTAATTACACAATAATAATTCAAACTATTTTTCAATGTGAAACACTTCAGGTTCTCTTCTAAAATTCGTTGGAATTAACAAAAGGCCCCCCAGGCGGAAAAATTATGCATAATCTATGCATAATGAACTATAAGCAGCCACTTTGTAAAAAATTATGCATAAATTATGCATAAAATGTTGCAAACAAATGCAAACAAATGCAAACTTGTTTTCAACTGTTTCCAACATTTTCATACCTTCGGATTTATTGAATATGCATAATTTATGCATAATTTTTGGCACAGTGACTACCCATAGTTCATTAAGCACAGATTATGCATAATTTTTCCACCTGGGCCTTTTTCGTTGATTTTATAATTCAAGATACAGATTGATTAATTATGAGTTTAGCTGTATGGGAAGAACATCCTTAATAAGAAACCCATTTTATTTAATTAAAAATTATTTATTACATGATTTAAAAACCCCATAGTAAGCTAATTTGTAACACTCTTTATTCTGCTAATAACCTATTAAAAATACTCAATTTGGCACATATTAAACATAAAACGCTTATGGAAATATGACTGACACATCAGCCTGATTTGTAACATCCTTAATGCTTCACCTAGCTAAATAGGAAACAGGTCCTCCCTCTTAAGGAGTTAAAAACGATTATAAATACAAATTGAAATACTTCCTGAAGGAAGACTTCCTATATACAACTATTACGAAATAATTAATTTCAGCATCTATTTTCAATTTCAAATTTCCTTAAGTAGACGTGGTAATTCCACATGGTGTTAAATTACGAGTATGTACTCGCCAAGGCTCATGGCGGCGTTGGTAAAGAGACCGCGACCATGAAAGAAGGCGGCAGATCATTTCATATAAAAATTCCTAGCCACCATCATTTCTGCCCTCTTCGCTTTTATTTGCCCTTCTCTCTTGGACTCTTCTTACCCCTTGCCTCAACCCCTCGTCTAGACGTGTAATTGAAGAAACAAAGAGGCTGCAATTATGCTCACAATTATACGCGAGTCGGAAAAGTATGGCTGCCGTTTCGCTGGTCGTGGTTTGAATCGGACTTTTTGATTAAATTATTTTCTTGAGCGTTATAAAGCTGTCGTTCGTGCTTCAGATAAGATAGGAAGTAAGATATTTGCGTTGAAATAGGACGAAGATTCACTTCAACTAAAGCGGAAACGCATTGGGGAAATTTATTGAAGGTGGTATTTTTTCTACTGGATAATTATATCCAGTATTTCTACTGGATAATTATATCCAGTATTTCTACTGGATGATTATATCCAGTATTTCTACTGGATGATGATATCCAGTATTCCTACTGGATGATAATTTCATTCGTGAATTTAAATGAATAAGTCTCGATACACAATTTTAAAGGTAAACAGCCTTTGAAATAAATCCAAGTTTAAAAGCGACTAAATTTAAACAAATTTGAATATCTTAATTTAATAACAATCAGGTGTGAAAGTATTAGAAACCAAAATTGAACATATTTTGAAGATTTCTGACTTGAAAACTTCGAAAATTGAAAGCTTTCTTTATAAAATCCTTATACCATAAATAGACCGTACTCTTGTGTCCAGGAAGTTGGCAACGCCAACTTTAAATTTCGAAAAAATGAAAATTGTGCTGAGTTGTGCTAGATTTGTGCTCTGTTGTTCCGCAAAAGATTTTTTGAAAAAATGAAAATTCGAGCCCAAAAATCAAAATAACATTTTTTTATGTCAGCCTCGCCAATTGGTTTTTTTGAAAAAATGAAAATTGTGGTAAATATTTCCAGATTTGTGTTCTATTGTGCCGTAAAATATTCTTTGAAAAAATTAAAATTTGAGCCCAAAAGTCAAAAACACATTTTTATGACAGCCTCGCCAATTGGTTTTTTCAAAAAAACGAATATTGTGCTGGGGAGCATAAAAGTCACAAAAATGTGCCGCAAATCAAAATTTGATATTATGAACCATTTTCGAAAAAAAAATTTAAGAAAAAATCAGTCGCGCCATTTTGCTTTTTTGATAAAACAAAACTTGTGCTAGGAACTACCTGCTACGCATACTACTGTGCTGCAAAAACGAAGTCAAAATCTTAAAACATTTTCAAAAAAAGCGAATCAAAAAAACTTTAAAGAATGATCAATTTCAGAATTTCGAAAAAACGGAAACTTGTGCTGAGTTGTACTAGGCTAGTACAATAATTATCTCTAATAACAGTTTTCACTGGGATTAATATTTTCCAAAAAAATGCAATATTTTTGGATTTGAAATAAATTTTTTGCCCAAAATTTTCAAAAACACGAATTTTGAAAATCTGAAATTTGTGCTGAGTTGTGCTGGGCTAGCATAATAATTATCCCTAATGACAAATTGCGCTCAAATTTATATTTAAAAAAAATGCAATATTTTTGAACTTGAAAGGCATTTTTTACCCAAAATTTTCAAAAATACGAATTTTGAAAATCTGAAACTTGTGCTGAGATGTGCTAAGCAAGCACAATAATTAACTTTCATGACAAATTGTACTCAAATTAATATTTTCCAAAAAAAAATACAATGTTTTTGAACTTGGAACGCGTTTTTGACCCAAAATTTTCAAAAATAGGAATGTCGAAAGTCTGAAACTTGTGCTGAGTTGTGCTGGGCTAGCGCAATAATTATGTCTGATGTCAAATTCGACTCAAATTCATATTTTCAAAAAAAACTGCAATATTTTTGAACTTGAAACACATGTTTTACTCAAAATGTTCAAAAATACAAATTTGGAAAATCTGAAACTTGTGCTGAGTTGTGTTAAGTTATCACAATAATTATCTCAAATGATAATTTTCACTGGGAATTATATTTTCCAAAAAAATGCAATCTTTTTGAACTTGGAACGCGTTTTTTACCCAAAATTTTCAAAAATAAGAATTTCGAAAATCTGAAACTTGTGCTGAGTTGCACTAGGCTAGCACAATAATTATCTCCAATGACAAATTGCACTCAAATTCATATTTTCCAAAAAAATGTAATATTTTTTAACTTGGAATAAGTTTTTGACCCCAAATTTTCAAAATTACGAATTTCGAAAATCTGAAACTTGTGCTGAGTTGTGTTAGCCTAGCACAACTCAGCACAAGTTTCAGATTTTCGAAATTCGTATTTTTGAAAATTTTGGGTCAAAAATGCCTTTTAAGTTCAAAAATATTGCATTTTTTTGGTAAATATTAATTTGAGTGCAATTTGTCATGAGAGATAATTATTGCGCTAGCCTAGCACAACTCAGCACAAGTTTCAGATTTTCGAATTTCGTAATTTTGAAAATTTTGGGCTAAAAACGCTTGCCAAGTTAAAAAATATTGCATTTTTTGGAAAATATTAATCCCAGTGAAAACTGTTATTAGAGATAATTATTGTATTAGTCTAGTACAACTCAGCACAAGTTTCCGTTTTTTCGAAATTCTGAAATTGATCATTTTTTTAAGTTTTTTTGAGTCGCTTTTTTCGAAAACGGTTGAAGATTTTGACTTCATATTTGCAGCACAGTAGTATGCGTAGCAGGTAGTTCCTAGCACAAATTTTGTTTTGTCAAAAAAACAAAATAGCACGGCTGATTTTTTTTTAAATATAGTTTTTTTTCGAAAATGGTTCATAATATCAAATTTTGGTTTGCGGCACATTTTGATGTAACTTTTATGCTACGCAGCACAAAATTTGTTTTTTTCGAAAAAACCAATTGGCGAGACTGACATAAAGAGTTTTTTGATTTTTGGCCTCAAATTTTCATTTTTTCAAAAAAGCTTTTACGACACAATAGAGCAAAAATCTAGCACAATTCAGCACAATTTTCATTTCTTCGAAAAAACCAATTAGGAAGGCTGACACAAAAATTTTTTTTTATTTTTAGACTCAAATTTTCATTTTTTCAAAAAAACTTTTACGACACAATAGAGCACAAATCTAGCACAATTCAGCACAATTTTCATTTTTTCGAAATTTGAAGTTGGAGTTGTCAATTTCCTAGACACCGCACTCTTTTAGAAATAAGAAACAAAACTGACCCAAAAAATTGCACCAAATGGATATAACAAGTCTGCTTGGCAAAAAATTAACCTAGTCCATGAAAGACATGGACGGACCCATCTGTTCCCATCCTACGGACCCACTTGTTCCGATATGTCGTAAAGGCAATAATCTCTCATGGAAAAATGACGAAGAAGTCAATGTAAAAAAGTTTCCATTGTTACCATCTGATATGGAAGAAATATAATACGGTGAAACTTTTGAATTTTCAAATGACAGTATACTAAATTAATCAATCACATTTAAAAACAACGAAAGATTTCTGAGTTTATTTTAAAACCATCTTATCTAAAAATGCACCACAATAAAATATCCCCACTGGAGACATTTAACTTGCTTCAATTAAAGGAATTGGGATTAATCAATTAACATTTTGAGTCTAAAACTACCTTTGAATATAAAATCACATTTAGGATCTTAATATTTTTGGTAGTTAAACGTAAATTTATGACTAAAAAAGGTTCCCTTTTTATTGAATAGTTAACTGATAGGAAGAAAAGAAACACCGGGAGCTGTGGCACTTTGTAGGATAAGAAATGGCCATAAACCTGTCAGCACTAAAACAGCCTAAGGTAGAAGTTTAAAGAACTTAAAAGAGCCGATGAGCAGGAGGTGTAACTGTGGCATTGTGCCGTCGTTCGTGAAGACGCTCGAGTAATCAGGGAGACCAACTACAAATACCTTTAATTGCTTTTCTACTATTCCTTCCATTTTCAAAGCACATCCAGAATCCAGATAGTCAGATTACCTTTGAGTTCAGTTTTAAAATTCTTTTATGCCTCATATAAAACCTTTTACATGTTCCGCCTAACATTTAACAGGCTCTGATTTTCTT
>JBAGKK010000551.1:541876-559014 GCA_037177015.1 Euceroptres primus | reverse complement strand
AAGTGATAAATATTAATCGAAAGTACATATTTTAAAACTTTTGTAACACGTAAAATAAATATTTTTTAAATTATACAATCAGAATCACAAGTAGTTGCTTAAATGCTATTAAAATCTGAAGAATAAAAAAATAAAATATAAGTATTATTCCGATCCCGGTCCGCTAGACACCCTGATTCTTATAGATTCTAGAAATTTTTAACATTGTGATGTACTTACAATAGGATAATTCAGAATGATCTTAATTTTTGTTTCTTGCTGTTTAAATTATTTTTCAATTTCTCGTTTTCAAAAATAATTTAAAAATAATTTGAATAGAATGAAACAAAAATTAACCCTTTAGCTACCAATGTTGCAAGTTTGCAACGTTCATTTTTTTCGATTTTCTCGAATTTCCATGTAATAAACTTAAAATTCTGCAAAATAAATAGGTGGATTTGATCAAAGTGGAGTATTCTGAATCTCGTAAGGTGGTTAAAAATTATAAGTAATCGCATACTCAATAGAAGCCGAGAAAACTTAAAAAATTAAAAAAAACTTTTATTGTAGAAAACAGATAAAAATGGACCATAGATTATTCCTGATTTTTTCAGAATTTTTAGACAACGGGAAAAGGGTCTGGTAGCTAAAGGGTTAAGATTATTCTGAATTATTAAAAACACTGTTCGACAACCTAATATCTTAAATTATTAAAAACACTGTTCGACAATCTAACATCTTAATCATGAATATTACAATAGGATATTAAGTTTTAGTTCAGAAACTTATTAGAATCAATAAAAAATGTAAAACAATTTTAATTGAAATCGATAAACTTCTTTGAAATTTCTCTGAAAGTTTTCTATTAATATTAGTCAATTGAAAAATGTTAGCATTTCAGTATTTCTTTGTGATACGTTAAAACCAAAACAATGAGCGACAATGTAACACAGTATGTGTCAGAAATCATGCCAAAGTAAACCACTAAGAATGTTTTGATAAAATACACGCAAATATTTGTCATGTTTCCATTGTTCTAGTCACTCGAATCTCACATTTTACGAATTTTTCATGATGCATAAAAACTATTATTTCTTTTTAACGTTTTTTTACTAAAAATAAGGTTATGACTTAAGATATAAATACACTGCTTGATTGTAAATGTTAAAATTATTACAAAGTCACATTTTGTCTTCTGCGAAATGCATCCCACGTTATTTATTACCATCAATAGCCTAGTAGAAAAATATGAGTTTCTTTCGAACGATAATCTAAATTTGTTAATAAATAAAAAGAAGGAGGTATAAAAAAAGTAATTTTAAAGGGGGCTTGAATCAAGTTGGGAATATCGATGAGGATCAAGTCGATGGTAGCTGGATGGAGACACAGAGCCGATTTATTGCACTTGCCGTGCTCGAATAAATAGATTGGAGTCATCTCGGGCAAAAACAATGTCGTCCGAACCATTTCGAGTATTTTATGAACTCTGAAAGCCATCCGACAACTGGCGCCGGGCCAACCGCCGCGGTTTATTATAGTTTTGTTATGACAACCGGGCGTTTCGGTAAATTAATGCCGAAACAAATGTATCTCATCTTAAGAGAGTTGGGGTTGTACCTTCTAATTGAATCGGTAAACACCATAAGTTAAGTGGTAAGTAGTCGTGTCGACGTACGTCACTTTTGGGAGACGACTTGATGCAAAATGTAATGTTAGTTTGCTCAGAAACACCACTTCCAGGTCCTGATAGACTAATCGCCTATCACCGAAAAAAGCGACTCAAAAAATGTTTTAAAAATGGAAGAAAAAAGGCCCCAGTTAATGGTAAAAGTGGAAATAATGATAAATGATATTGGAGGGTTCTAACTTTTTTTCTTATTCATTGAAAGGAATAATTGGCCTTGAATCTTTCAATAAATCATCTGGTGAGACAAAACCAAGAAATAAGATTCCATTGAGAATGTAAAGTAGGAGTAAATATTTATAATAAAACTTGTAGCCGTACAAAGAACTGTCAAGAGGTTTTCAAAGAGTCTAAGTTTTTTAAAATTAAAAAGGCTTTAAAACTTAAACAATTGGATTAATTCAAAAAAAGACTAATTAATAAAAGCAAACATCTCGAAAACTAATTTTAGACCGCACGTATTGTATTTTTAAGACCTCATCCTTAGTCTGGGGTCGAAAAATAAGAAGATAATAGCATAAGAAAGCAGAATTCCTTGTGTCCCGCGGGAGTACAATTTCGTACCAACGTCTCGGTTCACTTAATGCGAACGATTTTTCGTAAGTCCCAACAGAGGGAAAAGCTAAGAGCGCACTAATGGTCGCTTGGAACAACGTTGGGAAAGAAGACTACATAATAGAGAAGAACTCTACATAATAGAGTTTATAATTTATATGTCTTCGCATTTCTTAAGTAACCTAAGCTCTGTTACTTTCAAGATCACGGTTATAGGTTAATGTACGCACCCGAGAACGTCGATAAGACCGATAAAATGATGTAGATTTAATTTATTGCTGGTAATAACAAACAACGCGCATGAACGGTGTCGTTAATCTCCTCTAAACGATCTTGGCACACCGGCATAACACTTTATCATACTACACTCTGGAGATCTATAAACTATAAAGTCTGCCTCGACGATTAATAATTCAGGAAGAGATTAATAATTTCACCAGAGATGATTTTTTAGGATTTCTCACAATATAAAAAATGTTTATGATAAATTACTATTTATCTAGCAACAATTCCGAGGTTTGAATTTTGGATGCTGTCAATTTAAAATCGAACAAAATACAAAGCTTTCAATTTATTACTTTTCAAATTTAAAAAACCAGTAAAAGCCTCTAATCTTGTATTTTAGGATGTTTTCAATTTCAATTTTAAATTTCAAGGATCTTAAAAAGGAAATTAACAACTGATGACAAGCTGCCATTAACTTTGAATTACTCAATTACTTTTGAAAAATCTCAAAACTAGTGTTCAAAGGAAATATTACATTTAAAAAAACAAGTGTATAAAAATAATTCGAGTCATTTTTTGATTTGATTACAGGCCTGCCAGCGACGTTCAAATCTGAAAAAAGTTGCAAAGTGACCAACAGATTTTCGGTTATAGTTCTATTTTCTTAACCCTTTAGTTACCAGTGTTGCAAATTTGCAACGTTCACTTTTTTCGATTTTCTCAAATTTTCATGTAATAAACTTAAAATTTTACAAAATAAATATGTGGATTGTATCAAAGTGAAATATTTCGCATCTCGTAAGGTGGTTATAAATTATAAGTAATCGTATACTCTATACAAGCTGAGAAAACTCAAAAAATTAAAAAAAAACTTTTATTGCAGAAAACAGTCAAAAATTGACCATTATATTCCTGAATTTTTCAGAATTTTTAGACAATGGGAAAAGGGTCTGCTAGCTAAAATGTTAAAACGAGTAAAATATTAAGCCCTTTCATCCCAACAGTAAAAATAATTTTAAGAAGAGATCAAAAATAATTTAGTATTTTATTACATTAGAGATCACAGCGATTCAGTAGGTATTAGTTCAATTTTAAGGGAAATAGGGGATTTCTTTTTCGGAAAAGAGGATTGTTTTTTAAAAAAGGGGAAATGGGGGAAAAGGGGGAAATGGGGGAAAAGGGGGAAATAAGAGGAAAATGGGGGAAATGGGAGGCAAATGGGGGAAATGGGAGGAAAATGGGGAAAATGGGAGAAAATGTTTTGCTTTTAAAAATACCAAAGAAGAAAGAAAATGTTAATAAATGTAACAATTATATAAGAAAACTCAAATTTGATTAACAAATCCCATTCTTAGAATTTACATTTCATTGGAGTTTAACAAGAAGGAGAAAAAAATATCTCAGTTATATAAATTTACAAATTTTCGGCTGCTAAAACTGCAGGCAAGAATTTAGATTTCCGAATTATCAATTATGAAACTGACGAATTTTTAAATTTTTAACAAATAAAATTTCCGAAATAAGTTTCCTGAAATTCTACAGAATCTTGAAAAAATCCTGGAAAATTTTAGATTCCGATATCCTGTCTTGAATCTAAAAAATACTCTACAAATTTCCAGGCTTTCAAAATCTTTGGAACTCTATGATTTTATAAAATATATAGTTCATTTCTGAGTCCTTTTTTGCAAAGATTATATAATTTTTCTTTGCATAGAATGACTCTTTGAGAAACGTAAATTGCTAAGCAAAGAAATATATAGTCTATAACTTTCAAAAACCTTTGAGGATCCTCTAGAAAACCTATTTTTAATTCTCCAAATACATATAAATTCGTGAAATCTTCTGAAATCCCTCAAAATTCTTGAGAATCCTCTAGATTTCTTGAATTTTTTAGAATCTTCCAGAAGCTTCCTAATTCTAAAAGTCTTCTAAAATCAACAAGCAATCTAGGACTTTCTAAAATCTTCCAGGACATTTTGAACTTTTACAGAGATATCTAGAATTTCTTATAGTCTTCTAAAATCTTCTAAAATTTTAAAATGTCATAAAGAATATTCTTGAGGATTCTAGAAGATTCTGACCCACTCTAGCATATTTTGTAGAATATTAAAGAATTTTAGGATATTTTTTAGGAAATTCAGGATATTTTAGGATATTTAAGGATATTGTTTAAGATCTTATAAGATTATTAAAGGAAAACCCAAAAAATTGTAAAAGATTATGAAAGATTTTAGAGGATTCTAAAAGTTTCTGGAAATCTCTAGAAGATTCTAGAAGGTTATGAAAGAGCTCAAAATATTTTAGAGGATTTTAGAAGATTCTGGAACAGTTGATAATATTTTGAATTTTCTTTCGGAAGATTAAGAAGTCTCTGAGAGAGTCTGCAAGATTATAATTAAGTCTAAAATTCAAGAGAACTGTAACAGATTCGAAATTTTGTTTGAAAATTATTTAAGAGTTGAGAAAAATTTGGAGGATCTTGAAAGAATTTATGAAAAGTTCTGAAATACAGTGTAGAATTTTCTAAAAAACATATTTCTGATAAATCTGATAAACAAATTTCTGATAAATCTGAGAAACAGATTTCTGATAAATCTGCTCTCTAAATCTGAATTAGTCGTTTTCTACTAATGAAATAGTGCCGAATCGTGTACCAATTACTTTAGTAAACATTTTTACTAATTTTTAGTAGAAAACTACTATATCACGTAGTAAGGGTTACTAATTTATTTAGTAAGCCTAAGTGAATTAGTAGTTTTCTACTATGAATTAGTAGTTTTCTACGATTAATTAATATTACTATTATTATTTATTATTATTACCAATTTATTATTTATTACCACTTGTTTACTAAAGCAATTGGTAAACGATTCGGCACTATTTCATTAGTAGAAAACTACTAATTCAGATTTAGAGAGTGATAAATAGACTTCAAATAAGTTTTGAAAAATTAGTAGCACAGAAAACCATTGGGGTGAATTTCGTTGCATCTCATTTTAAATAATTTAAAACAATTGAAAATTTCATTGTGATTGCAGTTGTTTTCGAGTCTCATTTTTGTTGCAACTAATTTTGAGGAAAATGCAATGTAAAATTGAGGATCGATGTTTTACTGCCAGAATTTTAGGAAAAAAGGGGAAAAGGGAATAAAATTTTCAAGTAAAGAGATTTTAGGGGATTTTGAAAATAACAGGGGGAAAATAGGTTAAAAAAAGGGGATTGGGGACTAATTGAGAAAAGTGATTAAATTTTTTTTTAGAGTAGAAAAAGCGACCAAATTCAGAAAAAGTAAGTAAAAGTGACCCCTTCTAAAAAAGTGACCTCTTCTAAGAAAAGTGACCAAAAGTGAAAAAAAGTAACTTGCTGGCAGGCCTGTGATTACCTTTAAAATATAAGAAGGCATTTCTTGATGTTGAGTTATTATATTTAACGATTACTTTATTTCCAATAAAACGAGAAAATGTAATTCGAGATTAAAAATAGCAGCCAGTTAAATGTATAGTTTGTGGCATTAAGAACAAGGTTTGCAGTTTGCAGTATCATTCATTCGTTCGTCATCAATTTTCCGTCGCTTCATCGGCAAAAAGCCACGTATTTCATCGCGATGACAATCATGTAGATTGTAGAAGCAGCCTATAGACTGTGACAATCAACATTAATTAAGATTAATAGATATTAAAACGCATACGGCCGCGAGTTCTAAGAGCCACTTTTATTGCACGCATTGAGAGATATACGGGTGCGCATGAGTACGCAAGTTGACGCCATGACAGTGAACATAAAATAACCCGGTTAGAATTTTTGCAGTTGTAAAATGCACTTCTCTTCAAGGCAACAGCTGGCTGACGATGCGACAAATCATAATTGCGAACAGTTTCGCATATAAAATACTTCGCCTTGTCCCTCTGCACTTTTTTCCCCCAACCAGCATGCATATCTCGCCATTTTCGTTTTCATTAATATCTTATTGCCAGGAATCCATCTTTTTTGTATTTACATCATACAAAAAAATTTGCTGGAATTTTCTAAATGTTTCCCCGTCTTTATTACTATCTTAATTTGTACTTTTTGCGAGGTTTGATATTGAAATTTTTTTTGTTGCAAAAATAACAAGTAAACGTTGATGATTTATGCCTAAACTTTGACATTTTCCGTAAAGGAAATGTTTCAAGCAAATATTAAAAAAAAAAAGAAAATCAAATTAAATTTTTACAACGCCAATTAATTACTGCATCATGTACCAAATTGAAATGTAAAGTCTTCAATAACTGGTTCATTAATCCCGCAGGAAATTCCTTTTTAACATACCGCCGAAATAAAAGGTACGAGATCAACTAATTACACGAAATTTCAGTTCTGTATCTTCCACATCTTTTTAATTTGCCTCCGCGGTTGAAAGCTTTTTTTGTTGTTAAATATTTTATTTAGAACATTGACATGTCGTACTAAATTCTATTTGGACTGGAGTGTTTCAGCGAGATGTGCCCAAGTAAAAGCGGTCCGGTTCGACAGTTGATGTATCAAAGAAAGACCGACAGAGTCGGTCGTTCTCTGTGGGTACTGATCAGAGGATCGATATCTGAGGAATAATTTCTAATTAATTGTCCCCCATCGAAAGAACGACATCGCGTAATTTACTACGAGTCGCTCTCAATCTTCGAACGAATGTGCACGATCAGATCCAGATGTGGTTATCTCAGAAATTCAATTTTATATTATGATATCGAAATTGTTTCTGACATATAATTTATAGAAAAAAGTGTAATTATAAGGGATAATTATAGAAAGAGACGAGGACAAAAGGTAGAATACAAACGAAATATTGAGTAAACAAATAAGGGACATCAATAAAAGAAGGGTATACCTATACATGTTTAAAGAATAAAAGATATTGGCAAGAAAAAGGAATAAGAAATAGGAAACTGACTAGAAGAAAATTATTTAAATGAATTTAGAAATGAAGTTATTAAGATATACAGTAAGGGAGAGAATACAAAAAAAAGGATAGATAAATTCAACAAGAAGGAAAAGAGGAATTCCTAAAATTCAAAAAAGTAAAGATTTGATAAGTTAAAAGCAAAACACAGGGTGGCCATAATATTCAATTTTTCAATTTCCCTGACATTTCCCCGACTTTTAGACAAATTTCCCTAATAGAAAAGTATTATAAAAGCGAATAAGGTTTCAGTGATGTGCAAAAACAAAAAGTAAAACAAGCCAGGAAAATTTAATGTAAAAAAAGTTTTAAAAATACTTGTGTTGAAATTAGGATGTGCTAACTTAATGCTACTTATTAAGGTATTATGCGCACGAAAAAACAGGTCTCAGAAAAACATACTCAGAAAAAAGTTTGTTTAAATCAAACAAAAAAATTTGTTTGGTATCACATTATTGAAAGAAGCAAATTTTTTGTTTAAATTAACAAAAAATTTATTTCATTTTAATATATGAAAAATATCTACCTTGTTAATCGAAACAAATAATTTTTATATATCGACGTAATAATTTGTTTGATTCAAATAAATTTTGTTTAAATCAAACAAATATTTTTCTGAGTGTTTAATTGTATACTTTCAAGAATTGCAATCTTATTATTTATGGTATTGTTAAAAAAAGAAAGGATTGTTTTTCGTAAAAAAGACTAAAAAGTATAAAAATTATTTATTTAAAAACTTTTATTTTTGACCGTACTTTTTTTCTTCTCCCTTGTTATCAAATTTTTAACAATAAGTCAATTTTAATGAATAATAGCTTATTTTTGCGATAAAAATATTCTCTACAACTTGATCTCATCCAATTTCAAAAAATAAATTTTTTAATGGCTGAAATCATTAAAAAATAATTTTTCAAACAAAAAGCTTTATTAAAAAATAACTATTCTCGATAATAAATTATTGATATTTAAAAATTGGATGAGGTAAAGTTGTAGAAAATCTTTTTTCCTGGAAAATAAGCTTTTATTCATTAAAATTGACATTTTTAAAAATTTGGTAAGAAGCGATAGAAAAAAAATTCGGTCTAAAATAAAATTTTGTAAATAATTTTTGTAGATATCAATTTTTTCCATAAAAAGTAATCTTTGCTATTTTCAAAAATACCATTAACAACAATATTACAGTTCTTAAAAGTATAATTAATCCTATTTTTCCAAGACATGTTTTTTCGTGCCCATAATACCTTAACATACATCAATTTCTATTTTCCCTGACAGCTACTCCCATTTTTCTGACTTCCCTACTCTTTTAATCTGAATCAGTCAAAATTTTCATTGATATTATTCAATGACCCATTTCTAGCTAATTCATCAGTGAATTTTGACTGAATTTCAGTCAATTTCACTGAAATTCAGTCAAAATTCACTAATGACTTAGCTAGAAATGGGTCACTGAATGAAATCAGTGAAAATTTTGATTGATTCAGATTTACAGAGTAACAAATATTTTTCCCTACCATTTCCCTGACTTTCCTGACTTGTGGTCACCCTGTTAAAACCAAAACAAATTATAACGTTGTTATGGGGTCAAACAAATGTTTGTTTGATTAAAACAAATTCTTTATTTGTCTTTATTTATTTAATTTGAATAAATTTTTATTTAGGTCGAATAAATCTTTTGATTAAATTAAAATAAAATTCTTATTTGCTTTAAACATTTTTTGTTTTAAATGAAGTAAAGATTTTGTTTTTTAAACTTTATTCAATTTTATAAATAATTTTAAAAAATTTTCAATTTTGTGGCTAAGAAGTGTTAAGTATATTATAAGACACTACTTTTTTTTAAACTAATTTTTGGGATACGCAGGATGCTTAACGGTAGTACTGTAACATGTTTCAGTCGCGTTTATATTCAGTATGATTGCAGTCTTTATTGTGAGAAAGATCCTTCTGCGCTATTAGCGTTTTTCTAAGGAAATGGATTTAATTTAAGCAAATCCTTTATTTAAGTCAAACAAATTGTATCAAACAAATTATTTGTTTCGATTAATAAGGTAGATATTTTTCATTTATTAAAATGAAATAAATGTTTTGTTAATTGAAACAAAAAATTTGTTTCTTCCAATAATATATCAAATTTTTTTGCTTGATTGAAACAAATTTTTTTCTGAGTGCACATATTGATAAAAGAATAAATAAAAAATAAATCAGTAAAAGAACCAATTTAACAAAATTTAAAAATAATCAGACAGTAACAGAAGAGGAAAAAGTGAATGTCAGAAAAAGGAATAGTTAGAAAATAGTGTGAATGGCAGAAAAAAGGAGAAAATAAACAAATCGGTATTTTTTAAAGTAAAGAATAAAAGAATATTCCCAAACTCAAAATAGACAAAAGGGAGAAAAGATAGAAAGGAAACTGAAGATAAAAAAATTATAATGGGAAAAGATAACTGAAGTTTATAGACCAATAATTATTGCAAGGTTTTTTTCGGTCTTACGGTCAAACAACAACTAAGTCGTTCATAAAAAACTGTCTGGATTAAAAATAAAAAATTAATAACCTTATAATACCTCCTACTCATTCTCTATAATATCTTTAGATGTCTCAATGTTTGATATCATTCCTTTAGATTTGGCTTTAGAGGAAAAATTAATTTTACATAAAAATTTAACTAAAATATCAAAAAATGAAATTTTAATTTCCGTTAGAACTGTCTTTAACAATACCGTTTTTTCATTTGATAACAAATTTTATAAAGAATTATCAGGTTTCTCAATGGGATTTCCGTTATCTCCCATAGTTTAAAATTTGGTTATGGAAGATGTGGAAAAAAGAGCCTTATCCAAATTATTTTTCAAACCAGTTCTCTATAAACGTTATGTGGATGATATACTTACAATTGTACCAACAAATAAAATTTCGGAACTTTTAAACGTCTTCAATAGTATTGATGAATTTCTACAATTTACACTTGAAATTTAAAACTGAAATTTGAAACTGAAAAAAACACCTTAAATTTCTTAAATGGTGAGATTCATAAACTGCCTAATGACAACGTAATTACAAATTGGTACAAAAAATCTTCTTGGTCTGGTTGCTATTTAAATTATGAATCCCATCATTCTTTCAGCCAAAAAATCGGTTTAATTAAAGGTTTAGTCAATCGATGCATTAAATTAAGTGATATAAAATATAGAAAAGAGAATTTGGACCAAATAAAAGCTACTTTACAATTAAACAATTATCCACTGATGTTGAAAGAGAATGTCATTAAAGAATGTATTCATGAGATATATAACACTTCCATTATGGAAAAAAAGAAATAGAAATGGTCAGATAATTAGAAAAAAACTGATCTAAAAGTTACCTTACCTTATGCTCAAGGTCTTTCTGAAAGACTTAGGAGATCTTTAAAAAAATATAATATAAATGTTTATTTTAAAAATAACCATACTTTAGAAAATTTACTAATTAACAAAAAAAATTCTGACAGAATAGAAAATCTATATAATGTGGTTTATCTCATAAAATGCAAGTGTTGTAATAAAGTCTACATCAGTGAAACCGGCAGGAGATTAAAAAATATAATTTGCGAACACAAAAGAAATTGTAAAATTAGTAATTTAAACACAGGTTTGTCACAACACTCATGGAAATTTGAGCATTTTTTGATTTTGATAATACTAAAGTTTTAGCTAGAGAAAATAATTCCTTTAAAAGGAAAATCATTGAATAATAATAATAATAAATAAAAATATAAAAACCTCAATAAATTTAAAATCCGAAATAAAAAACATAAACCAAATTTATCAATTTATTATGCATTAACATTTAATATTATAATTTATCACTAACTTATCAATCAGTTTAATACTAATTTATTTAATTTTGAAGCTTTGGCGCGCTTTTTTCATCAGTGGTTCATTAAACTATTTTAGCCTTATTAAGACGCCCCTCTCTTACTATTACAATAATTTGCTCAGCCTATAATATATGTCTGTATTGTCCATCTGTCTTGTATCGTCTATCCGTAAACATCATTAGCATTAAAATGTGAACTTTATTGAAAATATTTGAGTCTCTCAAGTCTTTGATGCTCAAATAAAGAACTGATATTTTATGGGACCGTTTTTTATGTAAATTTTATGTAAATTTATGTAAAATTTATGTAAATTTAACAACACAAACATGTTGTCTTGACAAAAATATGTACCAACAAATTGTTTGTAAAAATACTTCGTTAGTCTGATGACTTTTGCACGAAATTTTAGATATTTATATTTATTTAATACAATAATTATTTTTATTAATATATTTAAAATTAACTCTTGAAAAAGACCCGCAGTGTGGTCGAAACGTAGAGAAACTTTAATAAAATAAATATGTTTCTGACAAACTTTATTTTGTCTTAATTAAATTATTTGACCGTAAGACCGAAAAAAACCTTGCAATAATTATAGGATATTAATAACGGTTAAAGAAAGGAAAAAGCAAATTCTGGATCCAGCTCCTTGAGAATTGTTTGTGTGATTACTAAAGTTTATAGATTCAAGAAAATTATTGACATAATCAGATTTGAATATCCAAATTAGAAAAGAATACAAAAAATTCTATATAATAGAGATAATGAACAAAATTTTGCTTTCACAACGAATCAATTGATCCTGAAAGTATTTCAAAGAATCTTGAATATTCATTCTAGAACCCACTAAACGATAATAAAAAATCGAGCATCTTTTCTCACGCAATCTGAGAATCGTTCGGCAGAATACGTGTCTTCTTGCCGGAAATACCGTCGGCGTAGGCGACCCATTCGATAGTTATAACCAGGAACACAATTGGAGGACAAAGGGGCCTCGATTGAGAAAAAGGAAGAGATGGGCATCCGGAAGAGAGTCACGGTTTCTGCAACCTTCGGGATAGTCGACTGTTTGATCGAGGCCACAATTCCAGTAAATTGTAAGTAGTCCTCTCTCTTTCAGGACATTCTTGATCGACTTGCTGTCAGTAAGAGCAAGAAAGAGATACAGGAAGAAAATAAAAAAAAATATTAGGATAAAAAATAATAAATAAAGAAAAAAACGCGGGACGAGGCAAGAACAAAAGGAATTCTTTTCAGAAGGGAAAGACGACTGAAAAAAATTACAAGATCGAAGAAGAAACCGTTCGGAATTGCAAATCGAAACCAGGACCAGATGGACATCCTGCTGTCGTACAGGTGACTCCCAACCTGTCACCAAACTTGCGGAATAATATTTAGGTTACTGAAGACAGTAAAGAGAAGGAAAAATAAGAAAAAAGAGTGGTTAAACGAAACGGAACATTTTGTACTGATCGATGGATAGTTGCGGATTCAGTGCCCGCCTTAGATAAGAACGAGTTTTCTTGAATTTATATGAAATTCAAATTTTTGTTTTCAAATTAAATAATATTGTTACTGAAATATGTAATAATCACGAAACTTACCGACTTAGAAGCTTTTCTCAATGCATCTCCAAATTGGATTTCCCAAATTGTAAATAGATGTAAAAATTCAAAAGACTTACCTGAAACAGAAAAGGAACAGAATTTAGTAATGTATACAATAATATGAAAAATTCAATAAATTTTCTCCGTACTTCTTTCTGCTAATTGCACAGATCGGTGGCAGTTTTTTTTTTAAAGTTTACTGACAATGAAAAATTCTTGTAAGATTTTCCCCCATTGTGTAAAATTAACTTCTAATAATTACATTTGCCTAAATATCTTAATTGGAAAAAGAATTGTTGTAAAAAGTAACCTGTACTATATAAAGCTATTTTCATTTAAAAAAAGATTAACAAAATTCATTATTCAGTTATTTATAATGTGTTTAAGATGTGGATCTATACCTCAAATCATTTTTACAAAGAAAAATAGAGAAACAAATAATATTTCCATAAACTGGTCATAAGAAAACCATATTTTTCCTCTAATGCAGAAAAACAGATTTTTTATCCTAACCTTTCATTAATAACTTGACAAAATTTCGTCCAGTAGTACCAAATAAAGATACCAAATATTGTGGTCAAATAAAGCTTCAAGAAATTTTTTTTCAAAATAATAGGGATCACAGCGGTTCAGTAGTTCCATTTTAGGGAAAATAGGGGATTTCTTTCGAAAAAGGGGATCTCTTTAAAAAGAGGAAATTTTTTACTTTTAAAAATTCCAAAGAAGTCAGTAAATGTTGATAACTACATAATTTTTGTAAGAAAACTCAAATTTTATTAACAAATAGAATTAGATTTCATCCATAGATGTTAAAGTTCAATGTTATTTAACAAAAAGGAGAAAAAAATACATATCTCAGTTATTAAAAATATTCGACTGCTTAAATTGTAGCCAGACATTTAGATTTCTAAATTATTAATTATGAAATTGGCGAACTTTTAAATTGTCAACAAATCAAATTCCAGAAATGAATCTGCTGCAATTCTCCAGAATCTTAAAAAATCCACAAGACTCTTAGATTCGTGTCTAGAATTTAATAAAATACCTACACCAGAAATTTTTAGACTTTCAGATTCTTTAGAACTCTCTAGCATTTTATAAAATCCTTTATAAATTCTTCTGAACGTTTTGATAACCTTTTAGAATTTTCTAGAATATTTGAAATTTTCCGTATACTTCTAGATTCGTTAAATCTTCTAAAATTCTTCAAATTGATATACTATCATCTACAAACTTTGAGATTTTTTGGAATATTCTAGAATCTTCCAGAGATTTCCAAATTGTTCCAAAATCTTATAAAATCCTCCAGCATTTTCTACTATCTTCCAAAATCTTCCAGGATCTTTAAAATTCTGACAGAGATATCCAGATTTGTTATAATTTTCAAAAGTATTCTGCACTATTTCAGAATTCTTTAAAATCCTCAAAAGTTCTTTAAATTCTGTCATAAAATTCTAAAATCTTCTGGTCTCTCCCAGATTTTTTTTTAAGACTTCCAAAAACTCTACAAAATTTTAGGACGATTCTGAAAACGGTATCGAAGATTCTTCAAGATTTTGAGAGTCTTTTATAGATTTTAGAAGGTTCTAAATAATTCTGCAGAATTCTAGAAATTCTGGAGCTCAAAATATTATTGAGGATTCTAGAAGATTCTGGTAAAGTCTAATATACTTTGCAGAATATTAAATAATTTTAAATTTAGAACTACCAGCACCCGGATTTTAGGAAATTTTGGAAGTCTTTTGTAGATTTTGGAGCATTCTAAAAGATTTCGGAAAAATCTTAGAAGATTTTACCTAAAAATCAATTTTTTACTTTTTAGTAAAAACTTTTTAGTAAAAAAGATTTTACTTAGTTACGGAAGAGTTTAGAAGATTTGAAAATTTGGAAATTACGGAAAATTCCAGAAAATTTCGTAAGTTTATACACAGTAAATTTCAAACTACTTAATACTTAAACTACTTAAATACTTAAAATTGTTACACATTAAAATGGTTTAGATTAAATTCAGGAAAATTTCTCTTAATTTAAGCAATATTGATTTAATTTTAAGTAAAATTTTTTTGAATTTAATTCTGAAATTCAGGTAACCTGGTACACTGATAGAAATGTTCATAAATTTTCGAAACTTTTAGGTTACAAAAGTAACAGAAAATTTTATAAAATATAAGATATTTTTCAGAAACCGTAACTGAAAATTACTAAATTGGAACTGAATTTTATCAACCTGTAGCTAAATTTTCATGAATTTGTCTTAAATTGTTTAAATTCAGTTACGGTAACTGAATTTTCCTAAATTTATCTTAAATTTACCAAATTCTAACTAAAATTTACCAAACTGTAACTAAATTTGCAGTTACATGTAACTGCATAAAGCTTCAGTTTCCTAAACGTAACATTTTTTCTGTTACAGTTAAGAAATTGGAATTTAAGTTAAAGTGGAATTGGAATTTTAAGTTACAAGCTTTAGTTACCTGAACGTATTTTTTCTGTTACAGTTAAGAAAAATGGAATTTAAGTTAAAGTGGAATTGGAATTTTAAGTTACAAGTTTCAGAATTTTCAGCTAAAAATATCGTAAAATTACCCAATTCTAACTGAATTTACAGTTACATACTTGTAACTGAATTTTCCAAACTTTTTTCCAAATTTTCGAAAATTTTCCATTTTTTTGAAACTGAAATTTACCAAACTGTAACTGCGATTTCAGAAACGGTGACTGCATAAAGCCTCAATCTCATGTCTCAGAAAATTGCCATGGAAATTTTACATACAGTGTATTAAATTTATAAACCCATATTACTTAAATTAAAACAAATTTTACTGAATTTAATCCAAACCATTTTAAGGTATAACAATTTGAAGTATTCTTTTTTACTGTGCATTTCTCATAATTCTTGGAAAATTAATCGAAATTTTAAATAAAAAAGGAGGTAAAAGGGGGATAAAGGAATAAAATTCTCAAATAAAGGGATTTCTGGGAACTTTGAAAATAATAGGGAGAAAAATGGAGAAAGGGAGAAAATTTCGGAAAAAAGGGGAATAGGGGACTGACTGTCAAGCATTTAATTTTATCCATTAAAATCAAATGGCCTATTCTTGGTAGAGATCTACTCTACACTGTTAGAAATGTTCGTAAATTTTCGGAACCTTAGGTTTCGAAAGTAACAGAAATTTTTATAAAACTTAAGATACTTTTCAGAAAACGTATCTAAAAGTTACCAAATTGTAATTGAAATTTACCATACTGTAACTGAATTTTCATGCATTTGACTTAAATTTCAGTTACAGTAACTGAATTTTCCTAAATTTATCTTAAATTTTACCAACCATTTTTTCTGTCACAGTTAAGAAATTGGAATTTAAGTTAAAGTGGAATTGGAATATTAAGTTACAAGCTTCAGAATTTTCAGCTACAAGTATCGTAAAATTACCAAATTGTAATTGAATTTTCAGTTACACACTTGAAACTAAATTTTCCTAAATTGTTCTTAAGTTTACCAAATAGAAACTGAAATTTACCAAACTGTAGCTGAGATTTCAGAAACGGTAACTGCATAAAGCCTCAATCTCATGTCTCTTAAAATTGCCATGGAAATTTTACATACAGTGTATTAAATTTATAAACCCATATTACTTAAATTGAAACAAATTTTACTGAACTTAATCCAAACCATTTTAAGGCATAACAATTTGAAGTATTTTTTTTGTACTGTGCATTTCTCATAATTCTTGAAAAATTAATCGAAATTTTAAATGAAAAAGGAGGTAAAAGGGGGATAAAGGAATAAAATTCTCAAATAAAGGGATTTCAGGGAACTTTGAAAATAATAGGGAGAGAAATGGAGAAAGGGAGGAAATTTCGGAAAAAAGGGGAATAGGGGACTGACTATCGCGCATTTAATTTTATCCATTAAAATTGAATGACCTATTCTTGGTAGAGATCTACTCTACACTGTTAGAAATGTTCGTAAATTTCCGGAGCCTTAGGTTTCGAAAGTAACAGAAATTTTTATAAAACTTAAGATACTTTTCAGAAAACGTATCTAAAAGTTACCAAATTGTAATTGAAATTTACCATACTATAACCGAATTTTCATGCATTTGACTTAAATTTCATTTACGGTAACTGAATTTTCATGAATTTGACTTAAATTTCATTTACGGTAACTGAATTTTCAGAAAAGGTATCTAAAAATTACCAAATTGTAATTGTAATTTACCATACTGTAACTGAATTTTCATGAATTTGACTTAAATTTCAGTTACGGTAACTGAATTTTCCTAAATTTA
>JBAGKK010000551.1:486582-497428 GCA_037177015.1 Euceroptres primus | reverse complement strand
ATTGATTATTTTTCACTTACGAGAAAGGTAGAAAAACCCAGTGCCCTGAAAGAGTGACGACGGAGTATCCATGTAACCAGTCCGCATCAGTTTTTTTCAAACCAGCGAGAAAATATAAAAGGAAGAATTGAAATCTTAAAATAAAATAATTCCAAAGAGGGACCTTTTTATCTTTTTCCTTCATTTTTGCATCAAGGGCACTAAAATTAAAAAATTTAAAATGAATTAACCCATATAAAAAAATTTCGGGAAAATTCTTGGGAATTTTTTTATATGAGAAGATTTAAACAAATTGTGAAATAAGAAAATTTGATTAGAAATATCTGTTTAATATATTTTTATTTTTATATGAACTTACAGATATCTGTTTGCACCTGTTCCCCAAAAAAGAGTAGCAACGATTCCATACAAGTAACTGTGGTTATTCCAAAAAGTTTTGTCCAATAAAAATATGTACCAATAGGGTAAAACGAAACAGAGGCAAGCAAATTTAAAATAGTATCCTAACATAATTCCAAAAGCACCCAACCACATGACTGTATAAAGAAAAGTCATCCAAGGAAGGGTTGGAGGAACCATTCCATGAATTAGTGGAAATCGACAAGTTCTAGAATCTCCCCATTTTTTGTCTATATCTGATAATCCTCTTTCGTGAACAATATCTATCATCATACAGAGTCCTGTAAAATATTTATTACATACAAAATCAAAAACCAATTTTAAATTATCAATCAAACCAATTTTAATTTTTAAAAATTTTTTAAATTTTAATTTTTAAAAATTTTTAAAATTTTAATTTTTAAACTCTTATTTCAAAATTAAAAATTTGTATTTTGTTTTTAAAATATTCTTACCAAAAAGAGCTCGAGCGACTCCTAAGCTGGAAGGATCAGTTGGTCTATAAAGTAGCTTTACAAACTTTTCAAAACTCGTGAGATCATCCAATCGAAAACCACAAAGATTTTCGAAAACCTTGTCAAAGTTTTGGTAGGATGGCATCTTTGAATCCCAAAACTTTAATTTGTACTTTGTATTAATATCACATTGATTACTCTTATTCTCTTTTAATACCTCTTCATTCTTGCAGTTCACTACACTTTTTCTTCTTTTCCACATTTTCTATCAACAATTTTATGATTTATTATTTAATTACCTAAAACAAATAAATTAGTGTATTTAACCACTGAAATTAATTAGAGAGTCTTTTACTATGACACTTGCTTTTTTATAAATATTTCGAGACACTTGTTACCTCAAGGATCCTTCTTTGGTGAACGCCGAAGAAGTTCTGAAGAGTATGATCCTAGGAGAAGGAGATTTAGCCCTTTCGAAGAAAATTGGCTCTTGTCGCCAAGCAACATACTTCCTCAATATTGACCCGCGCCAGCGCAATTATATATTTGCATCACCTTCCCTTTATCTTTAAGACTAGCAATATTTCATTGTCCATTCTTGCACGTACACATAAATCTTCAGTGTCGGAAGTTTCACTCCCAATATTTAAATCCCTACAATAAGAAACTATAACTTCATTGAATACCCTAAGTCTTTCAATTTTCAGTCTCTATCAATTTTAAATCTTTATCACAACAGAATTCCATAATTAAACAATCACTAGGTATTTACATTTTAATTAACTAAATAATTAATAAATTTATCAAAGAAATTAATTAGATTATCTTCGTTTGACTAACAGGCATTTAAATGTTTTCAGGAAGTTAAAAGCTACAAAAAAGTTGAGATGAATTTTTTTTCAGAATATATTTTAGTTTTTAGTAATGGACTTTATAGCATAATTTAATGACAGATATATACAGAGAAAGTTAAACGACCGCGATAGAGAAGTGACTGAATTCAAGCCAGCTTCTCAATATAACTGATCTATCTTCGAGGCTAGAAGTCAAAGGACAAAGATTCTGGAGTAAATTGTTCAGAATGCAGGTTACACAATGCAGCATTGTGCATTTCTTAAGGAAGAAAGATTTTTCAAAGAATGATACACATTTAAGACAAATTTTTCATTTTAATATTGAATTATTACATATATAAAATTTAACATCTTTGAAATAAATTTTAATTTATTAAAAAATTTTTATAGTTATTATATTAATTGATATTTATGTATTATGAAATTTACATTTATTCAATTTCTTCTAGAGTGTTTTACAACATACTTATCAAAATTTTATTTCTCATTATTCTGAAATTAATTTAAAAATCTCTTATATACATTAGAAATTAAATACAAAATGAAAACTTTGAATTTCTCATGATGTTCACATTTTGATATCTTGTAAACTTACTAATTTATTGTGTCAAATTTCTAAACATTCTTATATAATAAAAAAACTTAAAACTTCAAATTCTTAAAAAATTATACATACAAGTTCTTTAGCATTTTCCGATTAGTTTATGATATTTGATATATTTAATTATTTTTTAAAATGAATTATACAATTTACCTTTGAAGAAGTTTGAATTTTTTTTAATTCAACCGTAAAGCTGAAATTCGAATTTACATTTTCCGAATTTAAAAAATTTGAAAACTTTGTTGCAAAAAGTTATAAATCTTTCTGTTTAGTCATTTATATTTTGCAATTGAAAATATAATTATTACTACACAAGTGCAGTAGTTAAGGGAAAGTTAAAGTAATTTTAAAAAATGTTTAAATATGCACAATGAAATTATAAATAATAATCGGATCAACATTTTTTACGAAATAAATTATAAATAATTTATTTTGTAAAGTGCAGTTTCAGTGGAGTATTTTCCAATTTTTCACTTGTGTAGACTTTTTCTTAAACAGATTTTTATTAAGAAAAGTGATTATGGAATATGTCGAGCTTGTTTTACACAGAGGTTGTCGCTTTCAGTTAGGGTGTTTTAATGAATGAGGGACGTTCTATTCGTGCTAAATCCCCAACGGCCGTTTCAGACCTGTAAAACAAAAGACTGATTTATTTCAGAACGCCCTTCAATCTGTCTCTGAGGACCACTTTTTATAGGCGAGGCCATTCTTATCACGATTCAATTGCATGCCAAAAGTGACGAGTAAACCTTAATCATTCGAAAAATTTTTATTTCTAAATTTGAATTTCCGAGAGAGCAGTTTGTTAATATTTTTCTAATTCTGAAACAATCCAATCTAAAAGCAATTTATTTTCAAAAGAAAGTACTAATTCAATTTCAAATTAAAATATCAATTAAAAGTATCAAATATGAAAGGCTCAAATTTAAAAGCTTATAAATTTTGGTCCTTTCCAGCCAAGTCTTCAATATGCAACGTTTCAGTATGTTGGGTGTTCAAAATTTGACCTTTTGACCTTTTTAAAATCGAAACCCTTTTACTTTTTTAACATTTGCTTACGGATTTTCCTAGCGAATTTTAATACAGAATTAAAACTTTTAGACTAAATATCTTATAACCCGAAATTTTAAAATCACAATTTTAAGTTCACATCCTGTGAATTTTATTACTTCTGCATTCAAATTTCAGAATTAAAGCACACTTTAAATGTTTGGGCAGATTTTTGAAGTTGTTTGCAGAACAGGAGAGTCGATAACTCATCTCCCTGACAAATTACGAACAAGCAAACATGCAAACGGAAAAGTTAATATGGTGACCCATGCATTAACCCATTGAAATCTTCGTTATTTGCCTATCCTATTTGTTTAAGAATCCGAATAGTGCACCTGGAACTATCACGTCAGAGTTCTTTCGTTTGTTGTATATTTGCTTGTATATTTATCACGGTTTATTATTACCCATTGTTGGCGGAGTCACGCATTGTTGAGACACGAGAAGGGCCGGGGCGAATTTTTAAAACCATGTCCGATCGGATTTGCATATAGCGATCGGGTTCGGTGTCAAATTTCCAGGCCCATTAGTGATTTCCAAATGCCTTTTCAAATCTATCCATACAATATCAAAACTTGACCATAAAGAGGTTTGATTTAATTTTGTTTTGTAATTTTTTATCTAATTTCAAAGTCGTATTTCAAAATTTAAGAGTCAATAAGGCCGGTTTTTGGGCCCAACTAAAAATTAGTGCATTAAAACAATATGCGTATGCATAAAAATCATTATTTCTCTGAGCCTAAATAGTCGCCTTATTTGAATGATTCTAATTTTAAAATGTTAAGGTTTTCGAAATGACAATTGCTAAAATTTAAAGACTTTCAATATTAATAGACCTAAAATTAGAAAATTATTAACTTTGGAATAGTTCAAATTTGAAAGCCTTTAACATGGAAAAAGTTCCAATTTGAAAACTTTTAATTTTTAAGAATGCAAGTTATAGGCTTTTATTACTTATTATTAATTATTAATTAATTTATTATTATTTATATTATAATTATTAATTATTGATTAATTTTTAATATTAATTATTTTATTTATTTTATTTTATATATTTATCAACTTATACAATTAAACTCTCGGGACTTTATTTCTCAAAAGCCCAAATAAATTTTCAAGGATATTAACTTCAAAATTTTAAAGATTTCAGTTTCTTAACAGCCTTTCCCTTGGCAATAAAATGAATTTATAAAAAACTTGTTCTGCCTTTTTTAAATCGAAACAAAATATTTCTGAATTCAAAGAGAGAAATTCCTTTTCGATAAAACTCTCTAATCTGAAATCAAATTTTTCACCATTTTCACGAGATTAAAAAAGGTTAAAAAAAATAATTGTCCTCTCGTTAAGGACTTTCTGATGTAACGACCACAGTAAGTTTTGATGGCTCGATGAAGGGGTCCTCTTCGAGGAGGGGGGAAGGAGACTGGTAAAAAATCGGGCATAAAATTAACAGTATACAGGCTGCAGAATGCAGTTTGCTGCTCGATAGCAATATTTCACGAAGGCCTCCCCTGTGGGGAGAGGGTTGGTTCTCCAGGGGGGTGTGCAACAATGGAACCCTTTACCGAGCCCCTAGCACCCAGCCAACATCCATACATCATCATTCATACTAAAAAAAAGGATGGGGGCACCTTTGCAGAACGTTGGAAGGGCCTTCGAAGGCCCTAAGTACCAAGTGCTGAGTACAAGAGTACAAGAGTACCAAAGTATCTTTACTATAGTCAGAGGAGGGCAAAGGGCTTTCACAATTTCAAAAAGATAATTCTTCTTCTGATTCTCATGAGATGTCGGTCGTTGCTCGTGACCCGCCTGATTAAACCTAATCTAGTCCATTGACCGAGAGAGAAGACAGAAATAACTTTTATATTGTAAAACGTTATCGAGCTTTTTATTTATATTTATGTAATTTTTACGATATATTTTTAACCTTTTAAGGATATTTTCCCCGTGCAGTCCAACTCAAAATTAATCGATTATCTTGAATTATAAAATCAATAAAACAAAGTCTTTTGTGTAACTCCAACCAATTTTAAAAGAAAAACTGAAGCGTTTTACATATAAAAATAGTTTGAGTTATAATTGTTTATTTAAAAGTGGTTATTTGAATATTTATGTTTTTTCCTTCGCCTTAGACAGATGATGTGATTTTATAATTTTCATTTAATTTCAATTCTTAACGACTCATTTTGTTCCTTAGAAGATCCTTTACAATAATTCTATTTGGTATGTTTTTTTTTAAATTTGTAATTTGACATATTGTTTAATTTGCAAGATCATTAATTGCATAGTTTCTAAATAAAATATTTTTAATAAAAACATATGAAATAGAACGTGTTGAAAATAGAAATTGAATGAAAATACGACTTTTGTCTAAGGCGAAGGAAAAAACACAATTATCCAAATAACTATTTTTAAGTAAAGAGTTATGACACAAACTATTTTTTTCTAAAGTACTCTTAAGTTTCTGTTTCAAAATTCATTAAAGATAATTTTTTATTTATTCATCTTGATTTTATAAATCAATTTGATTAATTTTAAGGTTAAATACGGCTTTAACAGACCCTTTTAAGGTTAATACTCCTTAACAGACCCTGTTGCACATTTTCAATGTAGGAGACAGAGCTATATTTTTTAGTATCTTTCTCAATTATAATCAAGAAATTCTAGGAAAATTTTATAAGGATCAATGTATTCTAAAGAAAATTTTTCAGAAATAAATTATTATAAATTTATTTGTAAATAAATAAATTACCTAAATTGGATGGATATGTTGGATGTTGCCTTTTCTGCCCCTAAACTTAAAAATTCCTATACCAAATATAGAAATTTCGAAACCAAACTTGTTTCCAGTGGAAAATAGTTTTATTCGACGAAAACAATTAGCCAAAATATTTGCATCGTCCTAACTATTCTGCGAAACTTCTTTTTTATACCCTTAGGTATGGATTTTTTTGGTTCATATTAATTAATACTGTTTTCCGTCGAAAAATTGTTGATTCCCGAATTTTGATATTTTACATCACTTGTTCAATTTATTCCGTGGTAAACTAGACAAATTACTTTATTCCTGAAAATTTAGAGATGGTAAAACTTTTCTGGTAAATTTTTATCCTAAAAATAAAATCATTTTTCGTAGAAAAATTTTTAACCTTGCAATTTAGTTATTTACAAGGAATTCTTTTAGTGTAAGGTTTGCTTTCGGAAGGTTTGAAGGAATGTGAAATTTTCTAATACTTTTTGTTGTCCAAGATGATAATTGATAATTTACAGTCTAAAAAATCTTGTCTTATATTTAGTTTATTTTTAATTAATTTCTTAAGAGCAGGGCTGAAAAAAGAGCAATTCCAGACAGATTTGTACAATTATTTTTCTTGTCAAACAGAACTATTTTCTGTTGAAAAATTCTTGGAATTTTAGTGCTTTTAAAATCGAGGTCGTTAAAATTTTTACAAATCGAGAATTGAAAACATCCAAATTTTCCAACTTTCACACAGAAAAACGGTGATCATTAATTTAACGCAGAATTGAAACTCACATTGAGTTTCAATAAAAATGTGTCAGAAACAAATGAAATCACAATGAAAAATTCAATGGTTTTAAACGATTCTAAATAAGATGCAACAAAATTTATATAAATGGCTCTTTGTGAATAACTGAAAAAGTTTCAATTATGAAACTTGATTCAGTCCCTTACAAAATCGAAAAAGTTCAAATTTGACAGTTTTTGAAGTTGAAAGCTTTCCAGATTTCTTTTTCGTGATTGAAAAATTTCAACTTCTACCCAATTGAAAACATAAAATACCCTAAAACTTGAAACCTTGGAACACTTGCACCTCTTCAAAGTTCAAAGTTCAAAAATTGAAACGCTTTTCTTGAAAACTAATCAAACCTAAAAATCAAAAATCAATTCAATCCCAAACGACCTATTCATCATAAAAAGCAAGATCACATTAAATTAGACTCACAGATTAAACTGAAAACCGCTCTCGCATAAACACTTGGCCTTCTTCAAACTGTCATGGTTTTAAGGGATTACACCTCGATTACAAGGCTTAATTTTAAACGCTCTCTATGGTTTGAAGGCAACCCTTCTTGTGGGTTGGTCCATGGTTTTACAATCAGTCACCCATGCTGTGACAGAGAAGGGGTTGCCGGTTCATTTCAAAAAGCGGATTATGCTCTTCTTTTTTTTTTCATTTTGCTCCGTGAACGCGATATTATATATATACCGGTATGGGACGGGATTTTCTGATTGATGGGTCGTGTTTTAGAGTTGGAGAACTCTTCCGGTTACAGAAAAGAGAAAGGATTCCATCCAGGCTCTAATGATGACTCTCCGCCCTTTTCTTTTTGACATTTGCAAACAACGCGCGGTTTCATGCGTTTTCCGCTATTTTGTTTCTCCCATTGAACCACTCTCGCCTGTCATTGTTTACAATACTAGATCCCCTTTGGCCATCCCGGGGCGTGTCAACTTATTCGAAGGGGAAATACCGGTTTTTAAACTCGAAATCACCGCGAAAAAATATCTGAAATATTTTTTACATTCTGATAACATGTAGAGGATGATAAAGTGTTGATTGAAAAATTGTTCATTGAAAAAGGAATTTAGATAAAATAAAGGTCGGGAGTATTTTTCAAATTTATATATTATGAAATTTACATTTATTAACTTTTTTTTAGAACGGTTTACAGAATATGTATTAATAGTTTAGTATTTCTCGATTACTTTATATTATTTTTAGCAGTTTGATTTTTCAATTACAAATGACTAAGAAAACAAATTCAAAACTTTTTGTAAGAAAGGTTTAATCGACATTTTAAAAATTTGGAAATAATTTCACGAAAATCTTTTTATTTCGAATGCCAAAATTACAATAGTTACTTTAAAGTAACCCAAATTGTGGGAGAGCTAAAATATGAAAGCTTTCAAATTTAAAAACCCAAAAGTTGAAAGTTTCCATTTTTAGAAATTTCCGAAATTGAAGGCTTTTCAATTTGCATTAAAAATAAATGTCTCATTAAAATTAATTACAATTGCAATTAAAGACAATAATCTTACGAAAATATTTTTACGTTGAATGCCAAAATTAAAATATTTACTTAAGAAATAGACCCCATAGCCAATGAAATATTATCAACGACTTTAAAGAAACCCAAATTGTTGAAGAGCTAAAATGTGAAAGCTTTCAAATTTAAATCCCCTAAAATTGAAATCTTTCCACTTTTAGAAACTTCCGAAATTGAAGGCTCTCCAATTTGCACTAAAAATAAATATAACACTGCAATTAATTGGATTTTAGTCTCAAAATTCTAAAAATGAAGGTTTTTAACTTTTTTTAATTGGCAACACAGACAAATAGGAATTTATATAATAATTATAATAATAGAAATTATGTTAAAGAAATAAATTATAACACGTACACGTAGTAGTTACTTGACGAATTTAAATATTCTCTGATCCACACCTGATCAATATTCTATTCAATTATAGCACAACCGAGTGCAATCTTCCAGTACTTTGATTCCAGACTTGGATTTTAATCACGCCTCACTAATCCCAGCTGCCATAGTGTTGACGGCTTACAAAAATCACTACATTTTTTTTTTACTAATTCTGGAATTACGGGGTGGCGTTGTCAACGAGCCGAGAAGAGATTTTCTCACCCAAGTTTTCTCATTTATGTGCGTTCGGTTGATAGAAAGTTTACGGTCTGTCTCCTCCCCCTTTGACAAGCACTAAAGAAATAAAAAACACACAAAAAATATATAAAGTTCAGAAAGTGATTTAATAACTCTTAGATCTTTCTCATTAAGTTTTATTCTTAGTTTATTGTTTATTGCAGCTATAAAATTCAATTATATTTTCTAAAGTAAATTAAATGTCAAACACTTTTGATACAAAGTAGTAAAATGAGAATAATATACAAGTGCAGGGTCATTCAAACTAATAAAAACTAAAATTAATAGTGTACCAACAATAAATATTTTCATTATTATTATATCTGTGAAGCAAAATAAATGTAAAAATTAATGAATATTCTCTGTCATTTCATACTCTTACGGAACCTTGGAAAAAAATAGCATCTTATTTTCGCACAACTTAGAATTAGCATTTAGATTAGATTTGTGAATTGACCCCTAATAAATGTATATGAAAATCTATAATTAGATGCAGAATATGTAAATATGATTAAGTATGCACGAATTACAATCTAGTTAGCATCTATCATCATTTCAGTTCACTCTGTCTCGGACAAGATTAAAAACGTTTAGTCCCTGTACGTTTATTTTTCGTACGCGTTCGCCTGGAAAGACTTTTCGGGGGACAAATGCTGGGGCAGGTACCCCAGATATAGGGACAAAATGTTCATTGATGTCAGTGGGGGAGAGGAACGATGGACAGGGGTGGAAAATCGTATACAATATATATATATATATATATATATATATATATATATATATATATATAAACACCCTCATTTTCAATTTCGATTATTTTCAAACAAGACTGTTTTTTGTTTTATGTGAAAACTGACTTTCCGAATTTTTTAGTATATATATTAGGGTGGCCGGAAAAAAACACTTTTTGATTTTTCGAGTTTGCAAAACGAATAACGTTAGTTAATTCGAAGATACTCGGGAGGTAAAAATTTTTCCAAAAACTTATCATCCAAAACCACAAAATAAAACTTAATTGGTGGATCGTTTACAGACTGCTGAATAAGTGAGTGAACTCAGGGTCGCAGTATATAAAAAATTTCACCCAAACGCCCAGCCCATGCCGGATTTTCTTCAGGCATAAAGCTAAGCTGAGAAAGAGTATTTCGAAAAAAATAGAATACCGTGAGTGCGAGTGCGACAGCAATATTCGCTTGCAAAAGAGTGTCTTTGTTGCGCTTATAAGTTACATAAATTTTAGACTTATAATTTATAAAATAAAATTATAAAAAAACCAATTGAATCAAATTTTTCATTAGGGTCCATTCACAAAATACACGATACATATATTTGACATTTTTAACCCCCTCCCGCCTCTTTTATCACAGTTTTCTGTTATTACTGCTGTAATAGTCCCCCCTCTCACCCTCAAAATTAATACGTATTTTGTGAATGATCTCTTAAGGTATTATGGACACGAAAGAAACTGGTTTCGGGAAAATATATTTATTTAATTATATTTTCAAAAAATGCAATCTTATTATTGATGATACTGTTTAAAAGAGAAAAGCTTATTTTTCATGAAAAAAATTTTAATATAAACAATTTTTTATTTAAAACGTTTTATTTTCGATTGAACTTTTTTTCTTATCGCTCCTTAGAAAATTTTTAAAAATGATTCAATTTTAAAGAATAACGGCTTATTTTCTCGGGAAAAAGATTCTCTACAACTTCACCTCGTCCAACTTTAAAATAGTACATTTCGATACGTGTTTGAGAGGTGATTATTTAGCGCACGAGACGTTTTTCGCACGAGCGAAGCGAGT
>JBAGKK010000551.1:262241-279127 GCA_037177015.1 Euceroptres primus | reverse complement strand
AAATTATTTTTACGTTTGTATCAGAGAAAGTTTCTCAATTTTGAAGATATAGCAATATTATATGCACCAAATTAATTTCTTTTGAGGAGACGAATCGATTGAAATCTTTTATGGCGAATTATAATTATAAAAGATATAATTTTTTTTAAATTTACATTTATATCAGAATAAGTTTTTCAATATTGGGAATATAGAAATATGATAACAACCAAATTTATTCCTTTTGACGAAACGAATTAATTGACCTATTATTAATTGTTTAAAAAATGGCCTTTATGCCAAACTAGTAACTACTTGGCAGCGGCTTTTAATCTATATTTTCAAAATTAATCGTTTTTAAAAGTTGAATTCCGTCAAAAAGTAACCTATCACAATTACATTCTTTTAGCCTAAAATGCACTTGAACTACGTAAGTGACCAGGAAAAATATCAGTGATATTTGTTGGTAATTCGATAATGTTCAATTTCATACCTTTTACAACCAGATTGGTCATTTCTAACTTGAGCTATAGCCTAAATAGTAAAGCTACCATCGAAAAAAAAAATTCAAAAATTCATAACTCGAAAACCTATCCATAAAAAAATGTTTAATGCGATTTTCGAGTTCAGCGAGCCAAAATGCGTAAGAAAAATATAGCGGCACTAAATGTACAAATTGTTTTTTTAAATTTGTAAACCAGTGTAACAGTTCCTAAGTTTCATAAAAAAATTCATGTTGATGAGCTGAAATATTTAATTTGTTAAATTTCTGAACCTAAAAGTTGAAGTTTCCAGAGATTTGCCCTTATAGAAGTAGAAAATTCTCAGTGGGTTTATCGTTTATTCTAAGCGAAATTGAAGCTGAACCATCATTCTCTGCTTGCCTAGTCCAACTTTATTCGGGAAAATATACTTTTTTTGTGGACTCTGCTCGTTTTCGATGGAAGACTTGACAGTATGAGCTGAGATGGGCCATTTACGCTTTACATCAGAAGACTGCCTCTCGTACCCTCTTAAAACTATTCCACCTTAACCGTAGGTACTACCTCTCGCAGGACGTCAAAAAAGCGTCCCTCTTCATCTGTCTGTGTAGACCCACGACCCATCCAACCGTACGTAACCACTCGGTGTGGTTTCACATTTGCAATGCCGGCTGCTGCAACGATATTATCTTCGTAGTGAGCGCTAAAATTGTAAGCGCGTGAATTTATATGCGCTCCTCTCTGGTCCTCCTGTATAATAAACGCTGTTGGTTTACACGAATATGAGTGCACACAAGCTCACATATGTCGGCCCATTTGTGCATTATGTGCGTTTACGTATTCGCATTGTGTTTTTATGGAGACAATATTTTGAATTTGAGATAAAAGGCGCTCATCAGATTGGTATATTTTACGTTGAAAGTGAGAGATATTTTTTATTTAAAATTGGACTAAATTTTAACTATTAGAGCAATTTTTAGCAAAAATTGAATAAAGATTCTCTTCAAAAAGTCTGTGTCACAAGAGGGGAACCCGCAAACGTCAATGAAAACTGCATCCTAGGTATAAATCATAGTTATGACCCGATAGAGGGGAATTTACTCTAATGCGTAATATGTTGAAGAATTGCCACAATTTCTGCAATATTATTTGTGAGCAGTCATTTCTTATAAACACAGTAAAAACTAGACTTTCCCTTCAATCCGGTATGCATTTTTTTGGCGTTCTAATATGATCTTCGATTGTTCTATATATCTGTTCAACTTCATTTTGAAAAATGATACCAGATTCGATTTTGTTTTCATCCACAATCATTCTATTTTGATTCAGAAATCGTAATTCTTTTATTCGGGATTCATGGGCTAAACTGAAGTCGGATGATTTTGTGGCCCAATCTGTTTCCATACCGAATTTGGCTCTAAAAGCATTTTTATTTTTTAGTGTGAAGAGTTTGACTTACTGGCTTAAAAAAACAAACAAAAAACATGTTCAAACGATGTCACGTTCTGTAAACACAAGAATGTGAAATACTTTAAACATAAAGTATGGATGGTAAGCTTTAAAACTATCTCTAGAAATATTTAAAACCTGCAGTGGTTGTGAAGTTATTTGATGTAAAGAAAATAATGAAATTTTCACTCCTTATTGTGCTTTAAATTCAGTATCTGCATGAAAAATAGTCAAAATAATTTCAAAAACAGCTCTTCGAAACAGAATTTTCAAGAGAAAGTAATTATTATGCCGAAGATTGTCAGGTTCGGTAAAAAAGTTATTTAGCAAATTGTGATTCAAAATTGAGGAAGCGAAAAAAGTGAAAATCGAGATTTTCACTATTTTCTATTCTAGTCAATATCTTCAAAACCAGTGATTCTATTTTAATCCAGAAATGATCAGTTTGAAGCTTATTTTATGTAGATTGAGCCCACAAATTTTCATCAATTTTCGATCATTTTGTTTTAAATGGTAGCAAATTGAAAATAATTTGTTTTATTTTATGTCTAAAATGGGCTTAAAAATATCGATGTAACACGAATCGTATAAAAGAAATAATACGTTGCTTTTTTCCTTGCGTAATAGAGTTAATACTCCTCTTTCAGATCATAACCATGATTTAGTAGTGTGCAGTTTTCACAGACTTGTGCGATTTTCCCTCTTGTGACTCAGACTGTATGCCTACCAGCGAATCACCTTTTTTAGAAGAGGTCATTTTTAATTACTTTTTTTGAATTTGGTCGCTTCCCAGGTAGAAAAATTCTATAGAATTTATGTAGAATGCATTCTATAGAATCCTTACAGGATTCTACTTAAATTCGTATAGAGACTTCACAGGAATTCTACAAGAATTCTAGTCCATTTTGAATTTAAAGAGGTCATTTTTAATTACGTTTTTTGAATTTGGTCGCTTCCCAGGTAGAAAAATTCTATAGAATTTATGTAGAATGCATTCTATAGAATCCGTACAAGAATTCTTCTTAAATTTCTATAGAGACTTCACAAGAATTCTACAAGAATTCTAGTCCAATTTCTATAGAATTTTATTGTAGAATTTCTGGATTGTCAAATTCTTGGGAGGATTCTATAGAAATTAGACTAGAATTCTTATAAGGACACTGCAAAAAATGGTTAGTTGCGTCAACTACTTTGGTTTGTGACATATGCCTTTACTACTTTATTAGTTGGGACTACTATTTTATTAGTAGGCGTAATTATTCAATTTGTTGCAACAGCAATTTTATTAGTTACATCAACCAGTAAAAATGTGTTGCAACAGCAATTTCAATAGTTGAATCAACTAGTAAAAGTTTGTAAATACTAAAGTAGCTGGCCCATTGACCCAACAACCCTTTTTCTCAGTGCACTCTATAGAAATTTAAGTAGAATTCTTGTGAGGATTCTATAGAATACATTAAACATAAATTCTATAGAATTCTTCCACCAGGGGTTTCTCACTTTTTTCGTTAAAAATAGAAATAATTTTTTTAAATTTCGTTCGCCAATGAAACTTATTGCCATGGTGAACTGTAACTTTGTTTGTCACATTCTGAAAGTTTATAATTAAAAAATCCTCCGAAATCGACAAAAAACACTCCCAAAATTTCCTAAAATTCTACGAAATCTTCCAAGCTTATTTGAAATCTGTTAAAATTCTTCAGAAAACTTTACATTATCTCACAGTCTCAGAATCTTCCAGACTTTTTCAAGAACCTCTAAATTCTTCTCAAGCCTTCCATAATTAAAAAAAAAAATTTTCGAATCTGTTAGCATTTTCTAGAATTTTAGACTGATCCATAATCTTTCAGACGCTCTCAATCTTCTTACTCTTCAGAAATTTTTTCAGCATCTATTCAAATCTTTCAAAATTTTATAAACTATTCCAAATCTTATAAAATCCTCTAAAATATACTCTTCCTTATCCTTCCAGAATCTTCTAAAGGTCTCCAGATTTCTCCAGAATTTTTTAGATTCCTCGAAAATCTACAAAAAACTCCTGACATTTTCTCAAATCTTTTAGAATCTTTAAAACTTATCTGAAATCTCTAAAAAGTCTCCAAAATATTCGAGACTGTACCAGAATCTTCTAAATTCTCCCATAATCTTTTATATTCTTCTGAGGTCTAATCTTATAAAATCGTAATGAATATCCCAAAATTCTTTAATATTCTACAAAATATACTGGACTGTTCTAGAATTTTCTAGAATCCTCAAGAGTATTCTGAACTCCAAAATTTTCAGAATTCTGGAGAATTATTTAAAACCCTCTAAAATATGCAAAAGACTCATAATCTTGAAGAATCTTCTAGACTGTTTTCAGAATCTTCCTTAAATATTACAGACTTTTTGGAAGTTTTTAAAAAATTCGGAGGAGACTAGAAGATTTTAAAAGTTTATAGCAGAATTCAAAAGACCCTCTAAAATCTACAAAAGACTCTCATAATCTTGAAGAATCTTCTAGACTGTTCTCAGAATCTTCCTCAAATATTAAAGACTTTTTGAAAGTTTTTAAAAAATTCGGAAAAGACTAGAAGATTTTAAAAGTTTATGGCAGAATTTAAAAGATTTTTGAGGATTCTAAAACATTCTGAAAAAGGGAAAATATTTTTGAAAATTGTAATAAAATTTTGGGGTGTATATGAATATTTTACAAGATTTTAGAAGACTGAAAAATTCTGGATATCTCTGTAAGAGTTCAAAAGATCCTGGAAGATTTTAGAATGTCCTAAGACATGTTTGAGAATTTTAGAAGACTTTGGAAGAATCAAGAAAACTTTGGAAGATTCTAAAAAATTAATAAAAAACCTAGAAGGTTAAAAAAGATTTTTGTAAGATTCTAAAAAAGATTCTAAACTTATTTCGGAAATTTTATTTGTTGAAAATTAAAAAATCCATCAACTTCATAATGGAATGATAAGTAGTTTGGAAATCTAACCGACAATTTTTTGGTTACTTTTTGGCCACATTTGGTCACTTTTTTGAAAAATATGGTCACTTTTTCCACTTTTTTCAATGTTGAATGTCGCTGGCAGGCTTGTCTTGAATTAATAAGCAATTTTGTAGTATTCTGAATGTAGAAAAAAATCCGGAAAGCAACTGTGGAATTTCTTTCATAAATGGAATTTAAAAGACATGAATTAATACAATTAAGTCTACGTGTTAAGTATTTAAAAAGTACTTGGATTCAAACGTTATATGCAAATATAACGCTTTCTTAGTAAAAGGGGAAAATGCAGAAGAAATAAAAATGTCGTAGGCAAAAAGTATGAGAAATGAGAGCCAGATAGGGAGAAAAGAAAAGAAACAAGGTAAAAAGAAGAACAACGAAAGGTGAAACGAGGAAACAGGGACAGCAGAAAACGTAAAAAGGAGATTGGAAATGTGCATTGTAAGAAGAAGAGTTTGGCAAAAAAGGATAGAAAAAGCTTAATTGCGGAAAGGAAAGTCCACATCTCCTTCTACTGTAATATACCTCCATCTAAAATTTTCATCTAAAAACTTGAAATGTTTCTAAAACCCTGATAAAAGAAATCAATTACAGAAAAGGATAGTATCGAAATTGGGTATAAAACAAATTAAAAGCAGAAAAATTGTTTTCAATGTCACAAAACTAAATTTTTCAATAGGGAGAGAGAAACAGAGGACATCATGATTTTTAAAGAATTTTTATTTGAATTTTGAGCAACTAAAAAACTGAGAAGGCACAGATTTTATTCTTAACAGGATCTTTAATTAAATAAAAATCATTATTTATTACAAAAAGTACTGCTTTATTAGTTTGTGACAACTATTTTTTTGGTAGGCGTAACCATTCAGTTTGTTGCATCAACAATTTGAATAGTTACATCAACTAGTAAAAGTTTGTTAATACTAAAGTAGTTTGTTAATCCTAAAGTAGTCTCTTAATACTAAAGTAGTTTGTTAATACTAAATTAGTTTGTTAATATTAAAGTAATTTGTTCAACTACTAAATTAATTGACCCAAAAACCCATTTTTTTCACAATCAGTACATGTTCTCTATTAAGTGGGTACATGGGAAATTTTCGATTTTTCTTTCTTTGCATTTTATTATTCTACAATCTTTTACAAGTTTTTTTTAACCAAGTCTCATTAAAAAGTCTTGAAAATTGCCAAAAAAACAGCCTAAATCGTGGACGAGTGTCAATGGTGTTTACATGGGAGCTTTAAACTTTAAACCGCTTTTTCTCGTACTTCGATGTTTTTGAATGGTAGTCACGCTAATTAACAAACAGATGCTACAAATTGCTTCAAATTTACAGGGATTACGTAAAAAAAGTGTCTATCGAACTAACCAGCGACCAGACTTCTAAAAAAAATTTCCGATTTTATAAACAAAAAACTAACCATTTTTTTTCAATTTTCACATTCTCTAATAAAAATGTGCACCATTTCTGCAATTTCAATTTTTTTGGGCGGAGTTTTGGTTAGTACGGAAGCTACATTTATGTACGTCAAGGTGTGTAAAACTTTTTTTTTATCACATCATTTTTACGACCTGAGGAGTGGCTACCATGGAGGGAGAAACGAAAAAATCAAAATCCCAACAAATGCTATAAGTCAGTCAATTTTTCATTTTTTAAAACTTTTATTGTTGGTATTTATTGTTCATAAAGTGAATAAATATGTCTCTAAATTGCGCATTATTCCGTTTTTTAGTTCACTGTCAATCCACTCATGAATTTCCCCTTTCTTTTTTACGGCATTCACCTATGTACCCCCTTAAGATATGAAAGCAATTAATGCAGTAAAAGTGAAAATTTAATTTTCACATTTTATTTAATATTCAATCATAAAATTTGTTACCCTTTTCTTTAAATTTCTATTTGGCAAGTGACAGCGATGATTGGTCAATTGAAACGTATTACTTTTTACTTTCGTCTACGCTCACTTGCTTTTAAATGCAAGCTTCCAACGTCAAAGTGATCCGTAGCAAACGTGTCAGAATCGCAGGTACGTGTTACCGCATACGCGGAAATCTACATATGCTCCCAAATATCGCATCCGGTCGTACTGTGCTGCGGTAGCGGAAATTCCATGATGCGGGCAAATATTGACTTTCGTTGAGTACCTACTGAAGCTCTTGCGAAGTCCATGGAGGATAGATTACGTATTCTACAGCTGTGTCAACGTCTTACTGCGAAACGCGAACTTTCTACCCTCCCAACTCTCGTATTTCGAGTTTCGAATCCGCCAAAGATCCCCAGACAAAACTTTCCTCGTGTTAGCCACCGACCTTTTATCACTTTAATCCCCGCGCCGCTTTTTAGCGACGATGCGTATTTGTATTTGTATTTATTTGATTAATCCAACAGTCCGGAGACCAATAAAAGGATTGCATAATTTTACATTATTGATACGAAAGTATAATAAGTTTTGATTACTAAAATTAGATTAACGTCAGTGAGAATCAAGTTAATTGATCTATATAGTTACATAGAGCAGTCAAAAATACAGAAAGTGATCGATTAAAAATATCTAAATTAGTTACATTTAACGCATACAAAGTATTGTAGTTTTCGCAAATATTCTGAATTGGTGTTAGGTAGTTGTTTGAGCGACCAATATAGAACGGCTTATGAGATCTAGTATATGTAATGTACTGAGGTACAGAGATTGGTACTTGAGAGAGCAGATATGGACTGTCTATTTTATTCCTTAAGATTTTAAATAAAAATAAAATTGATGAAATAGTTCTACGATTGTCAAGCGTTCGCTCATTAAATCTATTACACATAGTTAAACCACAGAAAAAACAAAGAATAAAGTTTACCTTGATTCCAAGGTAAAAATTAACTGCAACCAAAATTAACTTCACAGGATAAGTTCTACCCAAATATCGGTTAAATTATCTTTTGTTTTTCCATGACAATGCGTGTATTTTGGAAGACGTGAAGTTGTCTGAATGAAAATTTATCCCTTTAAAAATTTACATGCAACAAATTTTATCCTTAGTTTTCTCTGTGACCCTGATGGAAGGAAATCACCACATCTTCGAAAATGAAGGAACTTCAGGAAGTGTTTTTGGCATTTATCAATGGCTTCAGATAGATAGTTTACTTTGGTATTCCAGACCACTGAGTAATACTCTAATTTTGATCTGACCAGGGCATAATACAATGATCGAATTGTTGCCTCATTTTTAAATCCACGGCACGATCGATATACAAAACCAAGCGACCTATTTACCTCACGTACAACAATGTCGATATGAGTATTAAACTTTAGTGTGCTGCTAATATTAATACCAAGATCATTAATTCTAATAATCTTTTCAAGTATTTTATCATTGATTTTTTAGTCAAATTGAATAAGATCCCATTTTCTGGAGGTCATTACATATTACATTACATATTATTACATATCATTACATATTTTGTCGTATGAGTGAAGTGAAGTCAAGTGAATTATTTTTACACCAATCTGCGAACTTATAAACAAGATTTTGTAAATCCACATGAATGTGTGGATTTACAAAATCTTTTTATTGGTCTTAAGGGATTACAATATGCAAACAATTCCAGATACAGCAAATCCAAAAGGGGTTAGTTAAGGGGTTAGTCAAGGTTGAAGTACCCAAAAAAAAGTCAATTTTTACTATTTTTTTCGAAGACTGGTTTATTTACTTTTAAATCACTATTGTAGCATTTAAATAATACATGTTTTAAGAAGTTACAGTAATTTTTTCATGGTAAAATAGTGACAAACAAGCAAGTTACAGCCAATCTCTTAGAGGTCCCAAAAAAAAGGCGCTTCGCTGTGTACACGATATCTAAAGAATGGCTTATCCGTTCGTTACCAAATTTTTACCAGTTATTTATAACATGAAAATCTCGTCCTTGATCGTTGGAATTTTGATTTAGTCGATTATTTTTTTTACAGGAAAAGAATGAACGTTTTTTTCGCAAAAAAAATTTCTGTTTAAACATCCGCTATTTTGTCAGAAATTTAAATATTGCTTAATCCTTCGATTAAGGACGAGAATTTCATGTTATAAATAATTGGTAAAAATTTGATAACGATCGAATAGGTCGTTTTTTATATATCGTATACACCGTAAACGCCTTTTTTTGGACCTCTGGGAGATTGGCTGAAGCTCGCTTGTTTGCCACTATTTTACCATGGAAAAATTGCTGTAACTTCTTAAAACTTGTATTATTTGAATGCTACAATATTTATTTAAAAGTAAATAAACCAGTCTTCGAAAAAAATAGTAAAAATTGACTTTTTTTGGGGTACTTCAACCTTGACTAACTGTTTAAGATTTTAGTATCGTGAGCACATGACTTTCAATAAAATTATTAACCCTATTCATATATATATTACAAACAATTGGACCCTTGCGGAACCCCCGAAGTGGGTACAAATTGGTAAGAAGTGTATCCTTTGTATTGTACTGACATTTCTCAATCGACTAAGTATGAATACATTAGATTAAGTAACTTATCAGGTAATCCCAATTGTATTAATTCATTTAAAAGTTTACCACACGGAGAAAAATGGAGTGTCAAACTGATTCTTTGGAGGACTGTCCTATAGTTGAACTTCAAATATATTCAGTCTAACTGCCTAGAGTGGCAAACCGATTATCTACATGTTCAACTTTAGATTTATCCCCTTTTTTAAAAACAGGGCAAATCTTTGACAGCTTTTAAAGATCAGGAAAGATCCCTTTATTAATACACAGATTAAATATTCTTATTAGGGGCTCAATAAGTTCCAGGTAGCACTCTTTAACAAAACAACTGGGAATTTTATCCGAACCTGCAGTGAATTTGTGACTTGAGGATCGTAGTTTTTTTGAGATCAGGGAATCAGTAATTTCAAATCCGTCCCCAAGAAACGTATCTAAATCAATTCCAAACGGAATTTGTGAGCTAGGTTCATAAACATTAGCGAAAAGATCCGCAATGCATCTAGAATTTCCTGGGGATTCTTAATCTCGTTATTTTCAAAGTATTTCAACATAGTTATTCAACAAAGTTATTTTTAAAGTATTTCAACATAGTTACTCAACAAAGTTATTTTCAAAGTATTTCAACATTGTTACTCAACAAAGTTATTTTCAAAGTATTTCAACATAGTTATTCAGCAAAGTTATTTTCAAAGTATTTCAACATAGTTATTCAACATAGTTATTTAACAAAGTTATTTTCAACATAATTCCAGGAATTATAGAAGTTTTCTTTACATTATTTACATGAGACCAAATGATTGATGGATTATTTGCAATCTCTAATTCAATTTTTATGACATGATCATCATAGGCCCTCTTAATGTTAGTTTTTATATCTTTTCTCATTCGTTTAAACTCCGCAAGATGATATAAGCTGCCTGTTAACTTATGTTGTAATTATTTACTTTTATATTATTAATAATTTTATATGTGTACCAAGGAGGATATTTGGACACACATGTCTTATGTGGTATAATGCCTAAGCATTCTTCCATCAAACTATAAAGTTTGTTATAAAATAAGTCCGCAACTACATTAACATTATCATAGTTATATAGAAATGTTAAGTTTGTATTTTCTAAAAGTATTCTTTAATTTTTGCATAGTCACAGCCTTTAAATCGATACCTCATTCACTAGTTCATTACTAATTACTTCACACGGAAACGATGCTATGACTAGATCAACGGGTAATAATGGAAGTTCATTACTAATTACTTCACACGAAAACGATGCTGAGACTAGATGAAGATATTTGTTAACATTTTGAATATCATTATATTGAGAAAGTTGATGAATTTCCAAAAAATATGTGTAAAATCGACGATTTTAGATCAGTTGTTTCATTGTTGACATATTTAATCAGTTTTGGTATATTAAAGTCCTCAACCATCAATATGTTCGACCAGATAGTGGATAGAGTGGAAAGTGCATTCAGAAAATCCTCGAACTCATTAGCACTTCTATATTTCTGGACTTGAATCTAGTTTTAATAGCCACCAGAACTCCACCTCCCACTCTATCGACCCTGTTATCCCTATAGACATTACACACACACACACACACCTGGATTAAATAATTTCACGTCAAGAATGTTACTTTTGAGCCAAGTCTCAGTAAATATTGATATATCATAGTCAGAGATATTAAGAGATGACATTAAGATATTAATTTTCATGTTCATTCCTGTGACATTTTGATAGTATATAACTACTTCATTAAGTAAATCTAGGTTTGTTATGTGTTCTTGGTTCCCCTCACACTTCCCTGATGACAATATCTGTTTCTCCTTTGTTACGAAATTCCTGCAGAATTTTCTTGACTTCTAAAAACCGGGCCTGAAATATACTATTTTAAAATTTGAAAAAAATTGACTTTTTTATGAGTTTATTCCGAGTACAGCAATTAAGGTTTTCAGCTTTAATTGTAAAATAATCAATTGTCGTAAAATAAAAATGATTATTATTTAAAGCTCTAGATGTTAGTTTCTTCCAGCATTTTCAGAATAATGGTTTTCGTTCTTTTTCCAAGTGGTTTTTGCAAGTCATACACTCAAAATCCTCTTTTCTTTATTCAGTGCTTTTCAGCATTGAAATTTATCGCTCTCGAGGAAGGATATTACATTAGAGAAATTATGTTTTGTTAAACTCTAACTCAGTTGAGGCGGTTTCCTACGATGAAACAGAGTAATTCGATAAATTTCGGTGATTCTTCTTTCCTACCGCCCGCGAGGTAACAAAATTTGATCTCGCAGTGATCATATCGCATTGCCTCTCAAGTGGTTTCAACGATACTCAAGACCACTTGAGAGTTTCTCACATTTCTTTTTAAATCCTTGATGCGAACTGGCAGATATCTTCCCTCTGCAAGGACGAGTGAATTCATTTATACATTTATTCGCCAGAACTGCGAAATGAAATGCAGACTTATCTATCGTATTTTCAAATGCAGTTTCAACTTTTATGCGCACATAAAATGAACGTGTAAAGTCAATTTTATTGCACCAAGTTGTAATGCCATTAATTCCATTTTTCGATGTATAATAAAATTCCCAAATATTCTAAATACAGGCGTAAAATTATTTTTATGCGATACATTTATATTTTATTGTATCATAAAATGTTCTTCGATATTGAAGTATTGGCTTCATTGTATAGTGATTTAAATGCAAAATTAATATATTCTTGAAAGGAATTTAATTTGAGGGAGGAAGAAACCCAGCTACTCGCTACTTATAACAGAATTTTCTGGGTCAATCGAGGTCAATTATTCTTGGAAATATGTTTATAGAAAAGTTATTAAATTCCTTGAAAGCTTATGCTTCATTAAATAAAATGAATAAATACGTTAAGTACAACGAATTAATGCAACATTTTTTCGATACTCGATACTCGATCGAAAGGGTTGATAAAGGCAATAACAAGAACGTACTTGTTTCATACTTCGCATATAAATTGATTTTGAAACGTGAAATTTGCATAGTAAAGTAATAGGCAATAGAATTTTAACGAGAATTACCCTTACCATATTCACAAGGCTGAACTATTTTTCAAATTTCTTTGGATAAAAGTGATAAATCCACTTTTTGAAAAAATGAAAAGAGCCGAAAAAATGTATCCAATTCACCCTGCAAAAATGCTACTATCTCAATATTTGGGTAAAATTTACACTGTGAAGTTAATTTTTGTTAATTTTTACCTGGGATTGAGGGTAAACTTTATCTTTTGTTTTTTTCCTGTGCTTTAAAACGAAATTTCCTATGCAGGGATTTAAATCTAGAGAATAAAGTTTCTCAGGGAGTAGAATTGACCAAAATGGTCTGAATTGAAATGAACAAACATTCGTTTCGTTGCACCCGGTAATAATCACCGTTATCTGAATGTAACCTTTTCCCCTTATCGCTATAGATTCTGTCTGGGTAAATCTAGCAACTAAAGCTGGTGCACCAGGCAAAATCGGGCTCGCGTGTCTAGACCGGAAACGGTTTCTCGCGCTAGGCGGGGCTCCTCGATACAAGACCCCTGTGTGCCTACAACAGCCTGGCTATCACCTTCCTAAATATCTAAGTAGGCACTAGTGCCCCGTCACGCAATTGCACTTAGCCACGAACATACAGTCAAGGTTAGGTAGAGTGTATTCACGAGCGATCGGTCAAATCGAATCTACACAGATTTACTTGGGTGATTCAGAAACGTCGAGGATTCTATAAATAAAGAGCGCTATTTAAGCTCAGCGTACTTAGAAACCGTGACGCGACCTCGAAAGTTCGGTTTAGGCGCATACTTACTAACTATAAACTACCCACACTTACCAAAATCCTATGATAATTGAGACTAGGCAATAGGCATTCACTAAGTTTTCTAATTTTAAGTAATCAATACATTCTGCTCTAGTTTGTTTTCATTTTGAATAAGGTCAGTGGCAGGAAAAACGTATGTTATCTACCTTTTTTATGCATAGAGTAATATTTCAATACACAAGAGGAAAAAGTTTTAATTTATTTCCAGACTAATTTAAAATTTTATGGGTCGTAAAGTTCGTCGATTTAGAAAATTAGAAATTCAAGGTGTTTCGCTAATATAAATGAATTGTTTTTTATTTTAATTAAAACAAAATGATGGATTGGGGTACTTTTTCAATTTTATGATAGTATTATCACTATTCATCAACTTTTACCTCAGAGTTACGATTTTATCACCTTTTTCGTGGAATGATTATTATTTATTATTATTTATTATTTATTATCACTATTTATCAACTTTTACCTCAGAGTTACGATTTTATCATCTTTTTCGTGGAATAATTATATTATTTGAGATGAAGCCGAGGATATTGTTACGGAATTTGCGTACAACTAGCATACAACGCAAAGGGGAGATACAAAGGCTATTCTTACGGAAAATTCCGTCACAATAGTCTCGTCTATTGTGTCTATTATGTGGTATGCTAGTTGCACGGAAATTTCCGTTATACTGGACACTGCCTTGAGATAACTGAAATGTGCTTTCAATTTTGAACGTTCAAATGAACGTTTTTATTTGATTTATTTGGAAAATAAAATTTATTGTTATGAAATATTGATTTATTTACAAAGGCGATATTTATACAGGTTTATTTACAAAGGCAATACTTATACAGTTTTATTATAAAGGCAATATTTATACAGGTTTATTTACAAAGGCAATACTTATACAAGTTTATTTACAAAGGAAATATTTATACAGGTTTATTTACAAAAAAGCTTATGGTGCTTTTTTATTTCCAGTTGGAATAATGTTTAAAGAGGAATTGAAGTAAATATTTACAAAATGTATACCATATTTACAAAGGTTTATTTACAAAGAAGCTCATGGTGCTGTTTTATTTCCAGTTGGAATAATTTAAAGAAATTAGATTGAATTAGTTTAAAGAGAAATTTAAGTGAACATATTCAAAATATATCCCATATTTACAAAGATTTATTTACAAAGAAGCTCATGGTGCCTTTTTATTTCTAGTTGAAATTATGTTTAAAGACGAATTTAAGTAAAAGAAATATTTCGTTTATTTGAATGATTTGCTTACTTTTATGAAATAATCAAAAGTTGTTTCCATTGACTTTAGGAGTACTTTTTCAGCTTTTTCTATTCAAAACTGCTGTGTAATTTATCATAGTTCATGTAATATCATAGTTCAAATTCTAAAGCATTGATGTATTGAATTAAAAATTCAGTCTTCAGAAATTTGAAAGCAACCGAATTCAAACATTGATTTTGAACTCGAGGATATTGAAAACCATTGAATTCTAAAAGCACCGAAGGGCATCTTTTTGAATATAAATGCATGCTAAATGGGTGTAATGCAAATAATATGAGAACAATCGTCGAATTTGATAAAGGTTTCTAAATTTGAAAAGCGGTTAAATGAAAACACATTCATATTTAACCTGATTCCCGTATCGAGTGGTAAATTTGACTCAAGACAAAACTCAAACCATCAGATTTTTCCACGAGTTCGTTTGTTTATTGTTAATTATTTATTATTCTGGTTGAACGAATATCAAATTCCATAATTTTATCAGAAAGTAGAAAGTTCGAAAGTGATCCATGAATTTTTCCAGAATTTTTTTATGCATATTTACTACATTTTCAAGACACCAGGTCAATTTAACCCCCCTATACGGTTAATGTTGGTAAAAAACAACGATACGGGGATCGGGTTAAAAGTATTTGTCTGGTAGCCTCCGCTTTAAAAAAAATCTAAAAATTGTAATGAATTAAAAATTCTAAAGCTTTTATACATGAGGATAATAAAATAAAATATTTTATTATATCTAATTACAAAAAAGACTTCAAAGGTATTGGAAGAAACTTATTTTAGTAAGTGTGACTTTAATACTCTGAAAAATTGTATACTTCTGAATTGATAATGAAATGTTGAAGCAGATGGAAGGCAATAATAGGAGGGTTTGAATCAGGTAATAAAAGGTGATCACTCAAGCGAAACACTCGAGAACAAAAGAAAGATACGGTTCGAACTAAATTAAAATATGAAGATTTAGTCCTTCTAGAAAGGAAGTATAATATTCAGTGAATTTAATTAAAATTTAACGAAGTGAAAAAGAAACTGGTACCCTCTCAGTGCACCCGATTCATGTTCACTAAATTGCGAAAAGAGCCTGATGAACTTTCTTAGAAATATCACTTCAGTTATCCGACAAGGTACTTTTACAGTTTTTCCCTTGGTATCCTGAACATTTTAGTCAAGTTTAATCAGGATTTGTACCTAGTCTACAATTAGTTTCTCCATAGTATCTAGACATAATCTCTTTAAAGCTGCTCCACTTTCTGGTATATTTTACCAACTAGCTAAATCGATATATGTGATTCATCTATCAAGTTAAATACACCTGAAAGTAGAACAGATTTATATATTTTTTGTTATATATTTTTTACCTAAACACGCTCCTTTAGTTGTACTAACAAGTTCTACTAACAACGCAGAAAAAACTAAGGATAAAATTTGTTGCAGGTAATTTTCTAGGGAGATCAATTTTTATTTAGACAACTTCACGACTTTCAAAATACATGTGTTGTCATGGGAAAACAAAAGAAGATTTAACCGATATTTAAGTAAAATTTATCCCGTAAAGTTAATTTTTGTTGCAGGTAATTTTTACCCCCGAGTCGAGGTAAATTTTATCCTTCGTTTTTTCTGTGAAGTTGCACTAAAAACAAGTTGTACGAACAACAAGTTGTACTATAATAACCCTAATCAGATTAACTAGTATCACATATACCTTATCAAAATACCAAGACGATAAGTAAACTCATCGTTCATGAAAAAGTAATTTTTTATATAGAAAAGAAACCACAATGTCTTAACTGGCTGGAAAAATGCATGACGTTAGCGGAATTACGATTATAAATGCCGTCAGTGTCGTAGTATATATATATATATATATATATATATATATATATAAACTAATGCTTAGTTTAAAGTTCAACGAAAGCGTTTGAAGATGCAAGATGCATATCGACATAGGCGAACAAGCGCTCTTAATGCGACCCCGTATCAATGTCCTCGTCATAGCTCTCGAGAAACCTCTCAAACATGTCTTTTATCTTGAACAAAAGAGCGACGTTGTTCCAGTACTGTCAGTTCTGGCACGAACCAGAATATCCTGCGATTAGTGTTTAAAAAGTTTGACCCTGAACCGTCAAATTCTTGTCTATCGCCTCTGTCAAATACCATTACATTAAAAGTACCCTTGTCACGCTATTTTCTAACATTAATGTCGATGAAAGATTTATCCGACAATGTCGATGAAAGATTTATCCGTCAATGTCGATGAAAGATTTATCCGTCAATGTCGATGAAAGATTTATCCGACAATGTCGATGGAAGATTTGTTCGTCAATGTCTATGAAAGATTTGTCCGACATTGTCGATGAAATATTTGTTCGACAATGTCGATGAAA
>JBAGKK010000551.1:247638-262141 GCA_037177015.1 Euceroptres primus | reverse complement strand
TTGTTCGTCAATGTCTATGAAAGATTTGTCCGACATTGTCGATGAAATATTTGTTCGACAATGTCGATGAAATATTTGTCCGACAATGTCGATGAAAGATTTGTTCGTCAATGTCTATGAAAGATTTGTCCGACATTGTCGATGAAATATTTGTTCGACAATGTCGATGAAAGATTTGTCCGACAATGTCGATGAAAGGTTTATCCGACAATTTCGAATCAAATCTTAACAACAATTTTCTATTGCTAACAGTCTTATAATAACATTCGATTAATTTATTATGTTATTGCGTTACAAAATTTCGCATTCTTAATAGTAAATAATTATTAAGTAAAGTAATTGTACGAAATCGATTTTCTTCTACAGGATCCGTTTCGGGTCTTCTGCAAGGACGAAACTTTGATGGAGCTGTAGGTTAATGTCAACTACAGCTGGTTGAAGGGGACCAAATGCGTCAATCGTGCAGTATATTTGACCCGTGTTCAACCAGCTAAGCTTAACATTACGTGTGCTCTCTTCGATCCTTGCTGTTCTTCTTCCTCTTCATTTCCCGCGAAATCTCCTGCACGCGATCGGTAAACGAAACGCAATCGTGCTGCAAGGAATTAACGAAAGACAATCTACCAGTAGTTTCGCAAGTCATTTTCAAACCGACTTGATTTTAATCATCGATATCTCGCTTCATTTTTTTTTCATAATTGTTTTCCATAATTTCGAAACGTATTTCAAACTGTTTTTAACAGAGCTTGAATAGAGTTCTCAAAAAATTGTGGCAAAGAAAGAGGAGAGAATGAAACGTCTAGGATAAGCAAACTGGGCGCTTGAGTAGATTGCCAAAGACAACCTTCTGCAATGGAAACAAAAGCGAGGTTCATTCTCCTCTCTTTCTTTCAAGAAGTCATTATTAACAGACTCTCAACAGAGAATGTGCGCCTCAAAACGGCAAAGGTATTTCTCAAGTTCGTTTCGTTTTGGTACACTCGTCCCTAGAGACCAGAGTCCAACGGCGAAGAACCCAGTCTATTTTCAGCATGTAAGATACGCGAGTAACACGAGCTGCGTGCGTTAAATATATCCAGGCAGCGGGCTATCGTTCGTCGCTGTCTACTCGAATGCATGATCGCGGCACGATTATGGGTACTGCGAATGCCATCCATTTCGTGGCTGAAAACAGATTACTCGAGACACACGAAATCAAGAGCGGATGTTAGATTTTCAGCTCTATTTATTAATACCCACAATACATTTCCAAGAATGATATAATGACTTTAACGAAAATCTAGCATCAGCTTCTAAGTAGACACTTTTGGATCATACCTTCATTCCATGATGGTATGGATAACTGGGGAAAACAGGCACTCGAAATCACTTGGCACTCGTTCTTCTTCTCTTCATCTCACTCTCTTTTCTATTCAAGATTTTTCGTCAAAGCCAGAACCATTTAGTCTCACTTTATTACATTTTGCTTCTCATCACTCGCGCTTTTTTCCTCGCTTCACGGTCTCGTTACCAAGTCACTAGAGGCGCAAGAGAATCACCAACGATTTGCATTTTTCCAAAGCTATTTCGGTCCACTTGGCACAGTGAGTAACCTACCGTCGTTGGAGCGATACGCCGAGATTCGTCCCGACGAATCGGAACTAAGATTCTAGAACCATCTTTGTATCTTTTTTTGCACTTCTTCCACTGACTGCTTCCAAAGTTGACCAAAATTAGACTGACCAATCTGATGATTATATTGATCAGTCTAATCTTAAATGCAGATCAATCGTAAATACTAATCAGTTTAATATTTCAGTTTGCCACAGAGATTTTCGCTTTTAGTTCTACTTTTCTGTGGTTTCTATTTTTTTAGGAGTTTTTGAGAGAGCAAGTTTGATTAGGACAGGAAGATTTTGTGCGACAGCTCCTCTCAGACGACCGAGGGTGAAACTCAGGCGATTCGGTCCGACGTTTCGCGGCTGCTTATTCCGTCCGCCGACGATATTTTCGTCCGCGAAGACGAACATCAGAAGAGGAGGGATAAACCAAGTATTGAAGAGAGAGAATCGAAACGAGAGAAGTGAAAGCGTGATGAGGTGAGGAAAGGATAGAGGGTACCTTCCGGTCGGTAATCGACCTATATCCGAATACCTTTCATACTTTTCGAGACATTGCCTTCCAATATGTCTGAAAATGATACCTATTTCGGTTTCCACTGCCAATTCTTGATTCTATATACAGATCCCTATTTAATGGAGGACTTTTGGTTCTTTTTAATGGAGGACTTTTGGTTCTTTTTGATGGTGGATCTTTTGGTTCTTTTTAATGGAGGACGTTTGGTTTTTTTTTAATGGAAGATCTTTTGGATCTTTTTTTTCAAATGATGGATAAAATTCGAAAATTAATTTTTTCAAATTGATGGATAAAATTCGAATTTTTTTGTGAGTTAAGCATTTAACAGTCCAGAGTGATTACGAGTGAAACTATCCTTCTGATCCTAACTTTAAAGAAATCTGTTCTTCATTCAACTAATCTTTGATTAAAATTCTAACAAGTCTGTTTTCACGAGGTTTGATCCTAACTTTAAAGAAATCTGTTCTTCATTCAAGTAATCTTGGATTAATGATCTAACAAGTCTGTAGTTTTCCCGAGGTTCCTCTAACTTTTTTTTCCTGATTGATGATAAAGGGTTAAAAACCGACCACATCAAGATAATTCTACGCAAATTGTATATTTTACAAGGGTCTAACAAAAGGGGAGGAAATGGGATGAAAGTAGAGAAGAGGACTCTTGGGAACGCCTTCGCCATCTTAACTCTTCTGTTACTACGAAACTTCTCAACCCCTCAGAGCTTCGAGAAATTCCTCCTGAATTCCTGAGATGCTCATCAGATAGTAAAGGGTCAGGATATTGGTTTAAAGGTATTCTCCAGGTATCTCCAGATTGATTAAGGGTGAGTTCGTTTCGGATTTCGACGAAAGTGACCCTTCCGACGGCAAACGCCCTCGACGCCATTGTTTTCACCACGTCGACCTTGTCGCTACCGAGCGCTACCCGGTACTGTCGCCGTCGCTAGTCGACCGGTAACTGCGTACAGTAGAGCAAAAAAGGGATTGAGAAAGAAAGTAGAAGAGAGAGGATGATGGTGATAAGGATTGCGAAGGAGTTAGAGAAAGAGGGAAATGGGATGAGAAAGAGGAACAGGAAGAGAAAGAGGATTGCTGATAAGGAATGGTGAAGGGAAAGGGGTGAAGTTAGGAGCGAGAACGAAACCGGCGTCTGCCTAAAACGCGAGCGTACTACTGGGTGGCTGTCCGGGCCCGCACTGTGCAGCCGACGTCGGGGGTCGCGACGCTTCCCCGCCCGATTCGCAGGGCTGTGCATACTCTCGCGAGAGAGGTGGGAGAAAACCACCGGTGACGCCTGCGCCACCGTTTCACGACCCTCGCGAAAAGCACCATCCTCCAAAACCCACCTACTACCCTTCCCACTATCTCGCAGCCGTAACCGTGGAAAATATGAATTTGGGTCAGATGGCAGCCGCCCTGCCCTAATGAACCTTTAATACGACCCATTTTTTTTGCCGCTGTCCATTGGTACCGAAGCCTCGCGCCCTGACCCAACCCGTTTGTTTTTTTTTTCCACGTCCGGCATTATTACCACCACCCCGAAGTCCCGGTAATATTTGCGCCCCCTTCAATTCCCGAAATTGGTACCCATCTCGCAGAATTGGCATTCGCGCCTTTGTTTTTATGAGTCCATCTATCACACGGGTTCGTATTTTCCAATCCTTTTGCGTGTGTTTTTGCTGAGTGAACAAGATCAGTAATTAGTGAGGCGTTCTCGACTATGAGAGTCGGTGGTAATTAAATGGATGTCGAAATTATATTATGGTAATGTGAATTACAATTTGGAACTGTAGAATTTAAGAACCTTAATTATCTCGGAACTGAACACTCATATTATTAAATTTACGAAATTTCGCTTGTTTTTAGATTTTAGATTGTTGAATAGAAAAAATTGACCCAAGAACTAATACAAAAATTTAAAATGAATACTCTAAATTTGAATTAGTCAAAATTGTTACTGATTTCATTCAACGAATCATTTCTAGCTGATTGATCAGTAAATTTTGACTAAATTTCAGTGAAATTGACTGAAATTCAGTGAAATTGACTGAAATTTGGTCAAAATTCACTGTTGACTTAGCTAGAAATGAGTTACTGAATTTTCAGGATAAAAAATTGTCCCAAGAACTAATAATAAAATTTAAAATGAATACTCTCTAAATTTGAATTAGTCAAAATTGTTACTGATTTCATTCAACGAATCATTTCTAGCTTATTGATCAGTAAATTTTGACTAAATTTCAGTGAAATTGACTGAAATTCAGTGAAATTGACTGAAATTCGGTCAAAATTCACTGTTGACTTAGCTAGAAATGGGTTACTGAATTTTGAGGATAAAAAATTGACCCAAGAACTAATACAAAAATTTAAAATGGATGCTCTCTAAATTTGAATTAGTCACAATTGTTACTGATTTCATTCAGCGAATCATTTCTAGCCGATTGATCAGTAAATTTTGACTAAATTTCAAGGAAATTGACTGAAATTCAATGAAATTTACTGAAATTCAGTAAAACTTACTGAAATTCAGTAAAATTGACTGAAATTAGGTCAAAATTTACTGTTGACTTAGCAAGAAATTCAAATGAAATTCAATGAAATTGACTGAAATTCAGTAAAATTGACTGAAATTCAGTCAAAATTTACTGTTGACTTAGCTAGAAATGGGTTACTGAATTTTTAGGATAAAAAATTCGCCCAAGAACTAATACAAAAATTTTAAATGATTACTCTATAAATTTGAATCAGTCAAAGTTGTTACTGATTTAATTCAGAGAATCATTTCTAGCTGATTTATCAGTAAATTTTAACTAAATTTCAGTGAAATTGACTGAAATTCAGTGAAATTGATTGAAATTCAGTGAAATTGACTGAAATTCAGTAAAATTGACTGAAATTCAGTCAGAATTCACTGCTGTTTTAGCTAAAAATGGATCACTGAATGAAATCAGTGGAAATATTGACTGGTTAAAATTTAGAGAGTATTCATATTAAATGTTTGTATTTGTTCTTGGGTCAATTTTTTATCCCCAAAATTCACTAATGTAATAGTTCGAAATGGGTTACTGAATGAAATCAGTGAAAATGTTGACTGATTCAAATCTATAGAGTATTCATATTAAATGTTTGTATTCGGTTTTTGGTCAATTTTTTATATTCAAAAATCAGTAAATTTTGACTGAATTTCAGTGAAATTGGCTGAATTTGACAAAATTGACAAAATTTACTGTTGAAATAACTAGAAATGGGTCACTGAATGAAATCAGTGAAAATTTTGACTGAATCAAGTTTAGAGAGCATCCGTATTAAATTTTTTGTGTTCGTTCTTGTGTCAATTTTTAATATTCAAGAATGAGTAAATTTTAACTAAATGTCAGTGAAAATGACTGATATATAGTCAAAATTTACTGATGGGTCACTGAATTAAATCAGTGAAAAATTTGACAGAATCAAATTTAGAGAGCATCCATAATAAATTTTTTGTATTCGTACTTAGGTCAATATTTTGTATTCAAGAATCATCAAATTTTTTATATTTATATTCAAGAATCAGTAAATTTTGATTGAATTTCAGTAAAATTGACTAAAATTTAGTCAAAATTTACTGATGAAATAACTAGAAATGGGTCACTGAATGAAATCAGTGAATATCTTAACTGAATCAAATTTAGAGAGCATCCATATTAAATTTTTTGTATTCGTTCTTGTGTCAATTTTTAATATTCAAGAATCAGTCAATTTTGACTGAATTTCGGTGAAATTGACTGAATTTGACAAAATTTACTGATGAAATAACTAGAAATGGGTCACTGAATGAAATCAGTGAAAATTTTGACTGAATCAAATTTAGAGAGCATCTATATTAAATTTTTTGTATTCGTTCTTGGGTCAATTTTTAATATTCAAGAAACAGTCAATTTTGACAGAATTTAAGTGAAATTGACTGAAATTCAGTCAAAATTTACTGATGAAATAACTAGAAATGGGTCACTAAATGAAATCAGTGAAAATTTTGACTAATTCTGGTTTAGAGAGTATTTATATTAAATTTTTGTATACGTTCTTGGGTGAATTTTTTATATTTAATAATCAGTCAATTTTGACTGTATTTCAGTGAAATTGACTGAAATTCATTCAAAATTCACTGTTGAATAAGCTGGAAATGGGTCACTGAATGAAATCAATGAAAATGTTGACTGAATAAAATTTAGAAAGCATCTATATTAAATTTTTTGTATTTGTTCTTGGGTCAATTTTTAAATTCAAGGATCAGTAAATTTGGACTAAATTTCAATGAAATTGACTGATATTCAGTTACAATTTACTGATGAAATAACTAGAAGTGGGTCACTGAATGAAATCAATGAAACTTTTGCCTCATTCAGATTTAAAGAGCATCCATATTTAATTTTTGAATTTGTTCATAGGTCAATTTCTTATATTGATCAGTAAATATTCAAACAGTAAATTTTGACTTTCAAAATGGAAATTTTGACTTATTCAAGTTTAGAGAGTAGTCCGTGAAATATGTCAAGATTGATTTAAATTATCCGAAATGGATTATTATTTACTTACTTATGAAGAAAATAAATCTGTAAAATTAACAGAATCATCTGTTAAAATTAGAACAGCAGATTTGTTCTGTTATATTTACAGGAATTTCTGTAAAACTTACAGAAATTTCTGTTTAACTTACAAATGGTCAGTAAATTTAACGGATGTTCCTGCAGCTTTAATAAAAACGTCAATGAAGTTAACATTTTTTAAGAAAAATTAGAATTCCATTAGGAGGAATTGGACAGACAGTCGAAAAAAAAGGTTATCCAAAGCGCCTATTTCCTTAGGTTTTTCCTTTTAAACAGTTTTTTTATTAAATTTTTTTATTGGAAGTGCGGAAAATTTTATTTTCGATTATACAAGTCATGAAAAGTTTCAATCTGATAAAAATTACACATTTTTTCATTCGGAACCTGCAGACAGATTCGGTGAAAAAACAGCTGAAATTTGTTCAAAGATTCTGAATTAAAAAATCTGTAATTTTCATCCAATTAAAACTTTTGATAGCTTATTTAATAGAAAATAAAATTTTCCACATTTTGACTAATAATAATTAATTAAAAAACTGTTTAAAATTCAAAATCTGAAGAAATAGGCGTTTTGACTAACCTTTTTTCCGATTGTATGTCCAATTCCTCCTTAATATAAAAAGTTGACCCAAGAACGAATAAAAAATGTAATATGAATAGTCAGTGCAATATGTGAAGAAAGATTTAAATTATCCGAAGTAGAGATTTATTTACTTACTTCCAGAGAAAAAATCTGTAAAATCAACAAAAAAAAATTTCTGATGCAGAATTAATAGAAATGTATGTTAGATTAAAATTCTGTAAGAAAAATTAGACATTTCTTTCAATTCTACAGAAATATCTGTCATATTTATTGATCACCTGTAAGTTTAACAGAAATTTCTGTAAATATAACAAAAAAATTTTCTGTCCCTATTTTATAGATCATTCTGTTCATTTTACAGATCTTTTTTTCTCCATGATCGATTTAACCTGAATTTTAAGCGAGCTTAAACTTACAACATTCAATTAAACCACGACGTGAAATTAATTTCACATCTGTAATTAATTTATTGGAGTTTGCTATAAAGTAAACTATTACAAAGTTTTATTAATGAGACTGTTAAAATTAGCTAACTTTTCCTGTTGGAAAGCTTAATGCTTTCACAGTAAATCTTAAGGTATAATTTTGATCTCTGAATCAATTAAAGCTGCAACGCTTTAATCCGTCGGTTCTTAAAAAAATCCACATTCGATCAATTTCAACTGACAATTGACACGAATCAACGTGAAGTTGTGCATTGAAAAATTTTTTTCATCTCACATTAATCTTGAAATACTTTTTTAATTTTTTAAAGTACTTTTTTTAATACCTTATAATTTTCTGTGTTAGTGAAACAAGATATTGGAAACTTTTTTACCATTATTTGAAAAATGTTAAAAAAGCATTGCATTTATTACAACTTTAATTTAAATCCATTTAAAAGTTAAACCATCTAGCAAATGGAAAATTTCATTTCTGTTTAAATATTTTTTTAATGTTGTTTTGAAACCCACTGAGCAATTCCAGAAATGTGAGAATTTTACTGTTGTTTTAAATATTACAATTCGTCCCGCTTTTTCAGCCAATTTTAAGTTTGCCGAATTTCAGTTCTGGTTTATTCTGTCATAAATTCATTTTATCTCCACCGTGCAACATATACCAGCTTTTAAATAATTCTCTGCACACATAAATTCCAACAATTTTAAATTCACATGATTTATTATCTGAAAAAGTTCTACAAGCCTTTATTATGAAATAAATAGTCGAATTTTTATTTCACACTGATTCAAAATGCTTTGACATGCAATTACACAAATATTTATACTTTTAGAAAAAAAGAATTGTGCTTAAAAAATCAGTAAGTTTAACTTGTAATTCCGCAAAGAAAGGAAAACTACAGAAGGACTTTTTTTTATGAGATCTATAATGTTTTTTTTTTCGTTTCAATGTTCTTTTTTCGATAAGCATTAGCAGATTGCTTTTCGCATATCCAAAAATGTGAAGGTTCTTGTTTATCTGGGGAAAAGATCGATCAGGTGATTTTAACGGTGCCACAACACACGCCCTTTGATATTGAGACGGTATGTCTTCCAATTCATCGAATACGACCACCTTTGGGACTGGTAACGGGCACAGCACGGCACGGCACGTCGGCTGACCGAGTAGCATGATTAGCTAAGTGATTGCAACTCCACCCTACCGAGCAAGATGCTTGTACAACCTATTAGGCATTAGACGCCAAATCAAAGTTTCTCTTGCCCTCATTTCTTTTATTTGAATCAACATCGTAAAAATACGTAGCTGCTCCCTGAAAAATTAACGCTAAGCCTATCAGTCTAATATTCTAATTAGAAAAAAAGCTTCTGTAAACAAAGCCCACCATGACTCCACGAATTGTTCTTCTTTATATCATTTAAAGGAATTTTATCTTACAATTAGTGTTTATCTACAATTAGTATTTATCTACAATTAGTATTTATGTACAATTATTATTTATGTACAATTAGTATTTATCTACAGTAATTCCTCATCTACAATTAGTGTTTTTAATTAATTCCTTCTAAAAACTATTTATTTAACAACAAAGTTAGAAATGTCATATAAAATTATCTTTTAATTTTGAAGTGTAATGCTTATTTTTCCTTTACCTTACAATATCATAAAAAGCAATAACTGTCGCCTCTCGGAAAATTACAATATATAGTGACTGTTCTGCTCTCAAGTTTAGAGACGTAACGCTATGACTTTAATAATAATTTGCAGTTACCCGGGGAGCGTGAAAATAATGCAAACGTATTTTTCTTTATTATTAGAGAAAGCTTTTGTACAGTAATGCAACGCCTCTTCTGATATTTTACATCAGCATGTCTGCATCATTTCTACTAAAGAGGCTTTCTGGAAATCTTTGAAATTACTTTTCCTGTTAACATAAGATAAAAAATAGGTCTTTTGTATTCGGGTGTTTGCATCTAAAAAAATAGGTCTTTTGTATCCGGGTGTTTGCATCTAGCTTAAAAGCTATTTCTTAATTGTGTAGAATTTTATTCTCTATCCTTTTGAAGATGTCATGCAAGATTTTATCCTTCAAGTTTATAGACCAAGTTTTCCGATTTGCGATAAAGTCTCGCACAAACTTACTAGACTACGTGAGACCCCAAGAGACGAGCGAAGTATCTGTCGCTGAACTCGAATCTATGAAAAGTAGATTTGACATTTAATATCTTTTGGTGCTAACATTAGCTGGTTGAAACAAGATTAAAAGTTATTTTCGTCCATATAACTCTCAATTTGTGTTTCTATCTGACGTAATTTTCAATTTTCTTTGTGATTAAAAATTACGTATTTAGAGGAAGCGATTACGGTGTCTGTGTATCGCTTTGGGAAGAAAATAATCGAATAAAGATACTTCTTTATTTTGACACTTCACTGCCTTAGAATTTTATAGTTTTTGGACTCATTTTTTTCTTCAGTCGATGAAATTTTCTGCATTTCCGAAGGTAGTCTGACTTAGGAAAAGAATACTCCACTTCGAGTGGAAAGAGAGAGAGAGAGAGAGAGAGAGAGAGAGAGAGAGAGAGAGAGTCATTGAGAAATAGAGGAAGCTGTGTTATGCCAGACGAGTTGCACGAAAACAGCCAACATCGGCACAAAGTCGCCTCATTTTACATCCCAATAAAACGGTATTAGCCTCAGGCAATAAATACATCCACCGTGTTGTTTGTCCCGATACGAAGCGTACTTTTCGCGAGACTTCATTACGACCGACGAGACACCACTACACTTTTCCATCTATCGACAACAAATAGCTAATATTTGGGAAAAACGCATCGTGTTATTTTTAATGAATTGATACATATATGCCAATACTGATAATACTAATAGTGTAAAAGGAAGATAAATGCGCTAGATTTTCACGATTCAAAATCTACACGTTTATTCCGTCAACTGTTAAATCCTTTCCATATCCTCTCTGTAACTCAATCTCTGTTATCCGCGAACCTCCAATGCTCACTTTTCACTCTTCATTTCGTTCTTTTTTTGCTCCAATTCCATTATAGTATTGTCATTTTGTAATATCAATTTTTTCGGATTATTTAGGAAATTATACAATATTCGAATTTAGAAACATCACGGAAAAAACGAAGGATAAAGTTGACCTCGATTTCGGGGTAAAAATTATCTGGAAGCAAAATTAACTTCACAGGATAGGGTAAGTGTATCAGTGGTTGAACGCGCTGGAATGAATGAACACGATTTTTCAAATCAAAAATAGCAATTATTAACCACACAGAAAAAACGAAGGATAAATTTTACCTCGATTTCGGGATAAAAATTACCTGCAACAAAAATTACCTTCACAGGATAAATTTTACCCAAATATCAATTGAATTTTTTTTTTGCCCATGACAACACATGTATTTTGAAAGACATGAAGTTATTTGAACAAAAATTTATCGTTCTAAAAAATTACCTGTAACAAATTTATCGTACTAAAAAATTACCTGCAACAAATTTTATCTTTAGTTTTTTCTGTGCATATTATTTTAAACCTCATTAAATTTACAAAAAAGTATATATTCTGAGAATTACAGCAATAAACATCAAGTGTGATTGAATTTATCGTAAAATTAATGAAAAATATTTTTTCAACGAGTGTCACAAATTTAGAAGTGCTTTGGATGAACGCGTTTGCTAATAATGAAAATTCTATGATAAATAAACATTATCTAATATAAAGTTCTTTTCACCGATGAATATAAGGTCGCTCTCTAAATCTGAATTAGTGAAAAGCCGGTCACTAATTTACTTTAGTGACAATTTCTACTAATTATTAGTCATTTTTCACTATTTTTTTAGTAGTTTTAAACATTTCACTAAAACTTTGGTAAAAAACTACTAATAATTAACAGAAATTTTCACTAAAGTGAATTAGTGACCGACTTTTCTCTGATTCAGATTTAGAGATTTTAATTATTAACATAATTAGAGATATTTTAATATTATGTAAAAATTTCTTTAATAAAACTTAATAATAATTAAAAAATTGGATGTTCATTTACCAATACTTTTTTAGACTACTTTTAGTGAATGAACATACCTCTGCTGAATTTCTCATGTTACATGTGTGTCATGTATATGACACACTTGTCAAATATATGAAAATTATAATAAAAATCATGAGAATGTATGAAAATACCTCATACACAGAATTGCATAAAAAAGATGCAAGGACTTTCTCAATTTCTCATGTTTCTAAAAAGTGGTATTTGATATTATTTTTGTTAACCTTAAACAGCCTAACTTTTTAAAATTCGATTACTCATTGTTTCTTCCAGATGTCAAAAGATTCTAAATTCTTCCGGATATTAAAATATTCTAAATGTTCATTCACTAAAACACGTTGTTCAGTAACTGAAAAGAGTCGTTCATTTACTACCTCGTCTGCGTTCATTTATAAACTCACGTGTTCATTTATTTCTACATTTGCACCTATGTTATTTATTTCCTAATATCTCTTTAAATAGAATCATTTAAGCTTTTAGAAATTTCATTCCGTTAATTTAAAGTATATACTATCGAAAAATAACATAATATCCAAAATTTTATTTTTTTATTGTTTATTCTAAGGAAAACAAAGTTGCCATTTATCTTAAGTGTTCATTCACTGGTACACTTACCCTAAATTTTGCCCAAATATTTTGGTTAATTTTGTTTTGTTTTGTTTTTTCATGACAAAACTTTTATTTTGAAAGACGGGAATTTTATCCTTATTTTTTCTGTGATTCGAATTAAAATGCGCTCAAAATATATTCGAATTAAAAAATTTTAAACTTCAAAGTATTTATTCATAATTTTCTAAATAACGAACATTTATTTTCGTTATTAAAGAAAATGTAAATTAGATTAAAGGTTTAAAAGGTAAAAGCATTATAAATTATGAGAATCCAACAAAATTGGATTAAAAATTTGATCACTCACACCACTCATTAAAATTGTTAATATTTCTTCACGCTATGAGGAAATATGCTCTCTAAATTTGAGTTGGTTAAAATCTGTATTAATTTGAATCGTACTATTTGAATTATACTATTTTAATTGTACTATTTGAATTGTACTATTGGAATTGAGGAGTAAGCGGCCAAAAATGAATAAGTCCATTTTAAAAAAAATTGAGGTCAGCATAGACTCTATATATTTAAGATCTTAGGAATCCGTTTGTCATTGTTATATTTAGGAAAAAATATTTTTAGATAAAGAATTTCCATTTTTAAAATATTATACTTTACCAAAACTGCATAAGTCCAAAGAACTTTTTTTTTTATTAAAAATTTATTATAATTTATTGCAGATTTATGAACCTTATGAACTGTTTTTTAAAAATATGCAAAAAATTTCATGATTTATAAAAAATTAACCACGTTTTGTTAGTATTTGATAATATAGTGAAGTTACAAAAATGAAGATTTTAAAACAAAATTATTTGAGGGAAGTAAATATGATACACAGTAGTCATATTTATACGAGTTGCTTTTATTTATTTATTTTTTTTGTTTCCACGTTTAAAACTTGAAAAATCTGTTCATAAGCGGGCAAATGTGAATAAGTCCATTTTAATTTTGTTAATTACTTCAATACGGGACTAGGTAAATATTTTTTCTCTCTCGGATATTTATTGTGGATGTTAACTAATTTTGAAGCTAAAATTAGAATTTAGATGTTATTATTCGTTTTCAAAATACAGAATTTTTGCAATTATCTCAAAAACAGGAAAAATGGACTTAAGCACTTTTGGCCGTTTACTCTTCAATTGTACTATTTGAATTGTGCTATTTGAATTGTACTAATTTGAATCGAACTAACTGAATTCTAGCTATAAATCAATTATATTTAACTGATTTGTTAGTTATTATAATTGATGAATCAGTAAAAATAACTAATTTATAGCTAGAATTCAGTTACTAATTCAAATTAGTAGAAACTTTAACTGAAATTTAGAGAGTGGAGCACAGAAAAAAATACAGAAAAAATTAATTTGTCGCAGGTAATTTTTTAGAAGGATCAGGGTGTCTACTCACCGGGAAAAACTGGAATTATCAGGGAATTTTTATATACCACTGTTAGAAACAACTTCAATTACTTCAGTTGAAATTTTATATAATTACCGTAACTGAATCCATTTTCAAACAAAACTAAATGAATTTTCAACCAAAAGTGACTGAATTTTCAATCAAAAGTAAATAAATTTTGAATCACAGTAAATGAAATTTCAATCACCAGTAAAGGAATTCTCAATCACAGTAAATGAAAAGTGGTTAAAATTTTTCCAGAATTTTCTAACAGTGTAGAAAAACCTGGAAATTTCGGATTTTTTTTAAAGTCAGGGAATTTTATCGTGCGCACTTACTTTTTTTACTTTGCAATACAAAACTAAATATCGATTAAAATATTTACGAGGACTGAAACTGTCGAAATATATTGTAAATTAGATAAATTAGATTTTGTCAAAAAGCATAGTAAGTACTCTTGGAGTACAAGGGTGAAAATCAAAAAATCGTCTCTATTCACCTAATAATTTTTGTTTAAAAAAATATTTCAAATTTGATTAAAGCACGTTTTTTCTGTGAGTATACATCTGAAATATGACGAAAATAGTAGAGAACAAGAACAAGAAACGTATTTAGAATTTATTTATGCGGTCTTTTTTAACCTTATTAATCAACCTGATATTTCACAGTCTCCAGCCTTTAAAATACATGAATGGATTATAGAGAATAAATTCCATA
>JBAGKK010000551.1:214979-227845 GCA_037177015.1 Euceroptres primus | reverse complement strand
ACAAATATTTGTATAAACTCAAATGGATTTAATTTAAGCAAATCCTTTATTTAAATGAAACAAATTGTACCAAAAAAATTATTTGTTTCGATTGATAAGGTAGATATTTTTCATATATTAAAATGAAATAAATTGAAACAGTTAATGGAAACAAAAAATTTGTGTCTTTCAATAATATGATATCAAACAAATTTTTTCGTTTGATTTAAACAAACTTTTTTCTGAGTGCAGTTAAAGTTAATACAGTTAAAGCGTCATATTGCCCACTTTTTCCAAATTATTAAGAGTCTGCATATTTTACAACATTAAATACAGAAATTTAAATTATTTCTTATTCATGCATTGCATCATCCTTTGAATAATTAAATTTGTAACTTTTCAACGAAGCAGAATTTGAAATTTCAATGTGAACATTTAGTTAAAACATTTAATTTAATTTTCCATGCTGTTGAAACGAAAATGTATAATATTTTTTAACGTTTTCTTCTTTTTAATGTCAAAAGCATTAAATTAAAGTGGAAAATTTTTAAATTCTTATCACATGAAAGTGTATTATTTAGGTATAATTTAATAATATAAAATGCATTAAAGAGAGGGGAAGGTTGGAATGAAAAGCTCTAATGGACAAATGCATATTAATGAGTGCGTGTGTGACTATGAAAGCCGTTAATGACGAGCGTTACTTCACGGGGACTTTATGGGATGCATACGTGCTCGAGATCCACTTTCACAGTCACTTAGGTCGCAAGAGCTTCGGGGACCACTTAAGCTCTCTGACAGTTAAATTTAAACTGCCCGGCTCGAGCTGTGGCGACTATCGCCTCCAAGTACTGATCTAGGAGTTTCCCTCCCTCGTACCCAATTTGCATAGAATTGTGCTGTGTTCATTAACCCATACATATTTACATGCGTCTCAACTCTCGTTGCCACCGCCCAATGATCATTCTGTACGTAGGTACCTACTGCTTAGATGTTGCTGCCGTAGTCGAGCAATTACCTAACCAAAGCGCTCAAGCGCCAAGTTTCAGAACCTAAAAGTGACCTGTGAAACAATCCCTCTGGGTACACAGGCTATCTAGATTAATAATGTTATGTGGTCTCTTAAATGTCACTATCGGTCCGTCCACGAAGAAAGGGACCTAACACCCGGGAACTAAATTTTATAGGAGGAGCGGTTGAAGAGGCCACAGTGGGGCAAAAAAAACGTCCGTGGACAAATTGATTTTCAGAAGACAATTGTTATCCGAATTGAACGTTTTTTAAAAAAAATGAAACCTAATAAAATTCCGCATCGAACTGTCATGGCGGATTTTTGAAATTTTCTCAATTTTTTAATTTTTATTTAATAACAAAAATGAAAAAAATTGACTTTTGAAATGTGCCGGTTTTTAACAAATACTTGGATTCATTCAAAAATACCTAGAAGACATGAGGGTAAGACATTCTCCTAGGAATGTTTTGTTCAAAAAGCCAAAAATAATTGTTTTGTACATTTAGTGAAAAGAAATGTTTTGTATAATATGAATCGAAAGCACAGATCTAGTTTGTACATAAAAAGAAACAGAGTTGGGTAGCAACTCGTTACAAGTATCTAAGTTATTGAAAAAGATGAGTTACTTGTATCTTTTGCAATAACTTAGTTACTTTAAAAAAAAAAGTAACTGTAACTTAACTTAGTTACTATTTTTGCAATAACTTGTAACTTTAATTTTATAGTTACTTTTGAGTTACTTTGTATTTTTTGTATAACTTCCTTTCAATAACTGTTATGCTATAAACAGAAATTTCAAAAATTTCACGCAATGGAGGAACAAAAGAATATCGAGATCGCGCTTGCGTACTGGGATCAGCCATTTAAGGAACAGCAGCTCCTAAAAATTATTAAGAGACACTCTTGTCAACACCAGACTACAAGGATTGAAAATATTTAAGTCCAACTGAAAAAAATTTTGTAAGTTATTTGTTACGTACAATACAGAACACTGCTTCCATTAGTATTGTACAAAACATTATTTTTCACTAAGTTTACAAAACAATATTTTTTGGCTACTTGTACAAAACATTCATGTAAGATTCTTCTACCCCCAAAGAAATGTTTTGTACAATATGAATCGAAACCATAGATCTGTTTTGTACATGAAAAGCAACTCAGTAATTTTTTCGAAGTTGGATTTGGAGTTGTATTTTGACCAGAGTGTTATGTTGACCAATTTTCAAAGACCAGTGTGCCGTTTTGAAATTTTTTTAAGTCTAGGGTGTTGCTTTTTAAGGACCATTGTACCGTTTTGTAAATATATTAAGACCGTAGTCTTGTTTTGTACATGAAAAAACTAAGCATATTTTCAAAAAATAATATAATAACTCTAAAAGTGGACAGAGTCCATTTTTGCAAGTATAGGAATGTGTGTGGACAACGGCCTGTAAAGATAAAGGAAGTTTTCATTTTTAATACACTCTATAATAATAGTATTATAATTTGTAATATTAAATGGACTCTGTCCATTTTTAGAATTGTTATTATTAGAAAAATTTTCTAAGTTTTTTTTCATTACAAAACGAGTCTGCGGTATTAACATATTTACAAAACGGTACAATGGTCCTAAGAGCTGAACGAACAAAGCGTCACACTAGTCTTAAAAAAATTTCAAAACAAAAATTTCACTGGTCTTTGAAAATTTTTCATCACTCTGGTCAAAACTCAACCTCAAATATTGAAAATATTCCTAAGTCCAACTTCGAAAAAAATTTTACTAAATTTCTTTTCATGTACAAAACAGATTTATGGTTTTGATTCATATTGTACAAAACATTTATTTTCACTAAATATACAAAATAATTGTTTTTGGCTTTTTGAACAAAACATTCCTGGGAGAACTCCCTACCCTCAACTTAGTAATTTTTTTCTAAGTTGGACTTAGAAATATTTTCAATATTTGGAGTTGTGTTTTGACCAGAGTATTATGTTGACAAATTTTAAAAGGCCAATGTGCCGTTTTGAAATTTTTTAAGACTAGTTTGTTGCTTTGTTCAGTCCTTAGGACCATTGTACACTCAGAAAAAAAATTATTTGAATCAAACACACTGTTTCTTTGAATAGACACAAATATTTGATTCTTTTACAAAATTTTGGTTGTTTTCAAAAAATATTTATTTGATTTGAATAAATGTTTGGTTTAATCTAATAAATTTTTTGATCGACCAACAAATTGGGTTAAACAAACCAAATTTTTTATTGAGTCAACTAAAACATTGTTTTATTCAACAAAAACTTTGGTTAACCATATAGTAATGCATTTATTTGGACAATTCAACCAAATTTTGATTGAAGCATACAAACTTTTTTCTGAGTGTACCGTTTTGTAAATATTTTAAGACCGAAATCTTGTTTCGTACATGAAAAAACTTCGAAAATTTTTTTAATAATAACAACTCTAAAAAGGGACAGAGTCTATTTAATATTACAAATTATAGTATTATTATTATAAAGTGTATTAAAAATGAATACTTCCTCCCTTTAAATTTACAGGTCTTTGTCCAATCACATTCCTATATTCGCAAAAATGAACTCTTGTCCATTTTTAGAGTCGTTATTAAAAAAATGTGCCAAGTTCTTTCATGTACAAGACGAGACTACGGTCTCAACATAACACTCTGGTCAAAACGCAACTCTTCAAATATTGAAAATATTTATAAATCCAACTTCGACAAAAATGACTAAGTTTATTTTCATGTACGAAACAGATCTATGGTTTCGATTCATATTGTACAAAAAATTCCTGGAAGAATGTCCTATTCTCAATTTTTAGTTGAATTAATGAATGTTCATAAATAATTTTTTATTTTATAAGCAAGTTTTTTAAACAATTATCCACATTTGGTATTTATGATAGAATAAAGTTTTTTCTACGGAATGGATCATATATTACCTGGAAATGAAACCTAAATAACATATTTGGTCATCCAATGAAAATGGATAATTGTTTAAACAATATTAATTTAAAAATGCACAATTTGGCTATTTTTGGGCGTATTAACTTGGTTCTTTCGACACTTCTTTCAGCTGTAAATAACTAAATGCTACATTTTTAAGGACATTTCAAAGACAATAAATAATTTTATTGTAAACAACAATTGTGCAAAAGAATTTTTATCATGTTATGTATTTATAAATAAAATTCCACTTTTTTCACGGACTTAACAGCCAGTTATTTAGCAATGACTTCTGGCTATGAATTGCTAAATTTGATAATTGTTTAAACAAACTTGATTAATAAATGCATTATTCATTTTTCAGCATTTAAACTTTGTTCTTTTAGCGTAATCAATAACAAATATTTTATTTATTTAAATAACAAAAATTTTAAACTTGTTTTAGATACTTCGATAACGATCCACTATTTTTATTGTTAATAACAATGTTATAAACAAATTTTTCTCGGCTAATGTATTTGTAAACTAAAAATTGCGTTATTATTACAAATATTTTATTTATTTCAATAAAAATTTTAAACTTGTTTTAGATACTTCGATAACGGTCCACTATTTTTATTGTTATTAACAATGTTATAAACAAATTTTTCTCGACTAATGTATTTGTAAACTAAAAATTGCGCTTTTCTTATAAAATATACTTAAAATAACATAGCAATAATTCCTTGTCATCAGTTGATAACAATTGATGATTTGTTAAAGAAAGTTAATTACTACTCGACTTTCTTCTTCGGTTTACGGAATAGTTCGATTTATTTTGAAAATAACCTTCTGTGATAAAACGATCGGAGTTAGTACTACTGGGCAGACACATTGGACGCACTAGGTAGTTTCCGTGTATGGCTACGATAATGAAATTATTAATAACAATAAAAATAATGGATCTTTATCGAAGTATCGAAAAAAAGTTTAAAAATTTGTTATTAACAGTTAATTACGCTAAAAGAACAAAGTTTAAATGTTGAAAAATAGCTAAATATTGCATTTGTTAATTTAGTTTGTTTGAACAATTATCAAATGTTAGCAATTCATAGCAAGAAATCATTGCTAAATAACTGGTTTTTAAGTCCGCGAAAAAAGTGGAATTTTATTTATAAATATATAACATGATAAAAATTTGTTTAAATAATTGTTGCTTACAATAAAGATTATTTATTATCATCGAAATGTCCTCAAAAATTTAGAAGTTAGTTATATACAATTGATTGCGTCGTTAAAACTAATTTTGTACGTCCAAAAATAGCCAAATAGTGAATTTGTTAAATAATATTGTTTAAAAAATTATCCATTTTTATTGGATAACCAAATATGTTACTTAGGTTTCATTTTCAGGTAATATATGATCGATTTCGTAGAAAAAACTTTATTTATTCCATCATAAATACCAGATATGAATAATTGTTTATAAAACTTGTTCACAGAAAAACTGGGATTTCTATTAGAGCCGATTTTTGGTTTCAAGGGAGCAGCAACGAAAAGAAACCCACATAGATGGCGCCACTTTATATGTGATTTCCCTGCATAAAATTAGAACTGCAACAAAAAGGAACCTTCAGTTTTCACTGTGCTTGTAAAATAAGAAATTATTTATGAACATTCATTTCAACTAATTCACTAATTCAACTAAAAAACTTTTTTTGTTCATAAATTGTTCAAATTGAGTGCGAATCAAGTGACGAATCTCCACGAAATCATTTTCACTCACTTAATTGTTTATAACAAATTTCAGAAATTTTTAAACATTTGCGTTGCCATTGGACATCTTTTTTGGACAGTTGCTTCATGTTTCCTAGGTATTTTTGACTGAATCCAAGTATTTCTTAAAAATCGGTACACTTCAAAAGTCGAATGACTGCGAATATTTCACTCTAACTAAACAAAAATTTGTTACTTAACAATAAAGTTTAAACTTTTTTTTGTCTAACTCTTCAGTGATAGCATTTCTTTTAAGATTTTCAAATTTATTAAAACAGGCCATAAATCAATGTAATGACTAACTAAAAATAATGTCCAGTAGATTAAATTAGAAAAAAATTGTTTATAATGTTATAAACAAACTATTGAACAAAAGTAATTTTTCGTGATTTGCAATGATTAGCTATTTTAAATCCATAGGTTTTGTATGAAATATAACAGATAATAATGTGCGCTTACAATTAGTTAAGAATAGCTGCTGTTTACCAATTATTGAAACAATTTTTATAAACAAATGCACAGTTTAACCATTTTTCCATGAATAGGCTTTATTTCTTTTTGCAGAGTCAACTTGAAATGTTTTGCCAAAGACTCCTTGCTGTCACATTTTTCATAATTACAAAAACTGTTAACTATATAAACAATTCTTACAAACAAATGCACATTTTGAACATTTTTTCATGAATAGGCCTAATTTTTTTGCGGAATGAACTAAAAATGTATTTCCAGAGACTGAGTGCTATCATATTTTCCATAGTGATAAGAACTGTTAATTGTATAAACAACTTTTATAAATAAATGCACATTTTGACCATTTTTTCATGAATAGGCATCATTTTTTTGCGGAATGAACTCGAAATCTTTTGCCGAAGATTCCTTGCTGCCATGTTTTTTATAATGACAATAATTGTGAATTATATAAACAATTTTATAAACAAATGCACATTTTCACAATTGTTTAATGAATAGGCTTTATTTTTTTTTGCGGAATCAACTCGAAATGTTGTGTCAATCATTTCCTGCTGTCATATATTTCAAGTTGATAGAAGCCATTAATTCTCTAAACAAAAATTAAGCCTATTCATAAAAAAATTGTGAAAATGTGCATTTGTTTATAAAAATTGTTTATATAACTGACAGTTGTTGTCACTATGAAAAATATGACACCAAGGAGTCTTTGACAAGACATTTCGAGTTGATTCCGCAGAAAAAATGAAGTCTATTTATGAAAAGATGGCGAAAATGTGCATTTGTTTATAAAAATTGTTTATATAATTAACAGTTTTTGCCACTCTGAAAAATATGATAGCAAGAAGTCCTGGAAAAGACATTTCTAGTTCATTTCGCAAAAAAAATTAGGCCTATTCATGAAAAAATGGTCAAAATGTGCATTCGCTTATAAAAATTGGTTATATAATTAACAGTTATTGTCATTATGAAAAATATGGCAGCAAAGAGTCTTTGGCAAAACATTTGGAGTTGATTCTGCAAAAAAAATATTAATATTAACGTTGAATATAGTTAATGTCGTCTGTGCATTTCATGACACTTTTATAAAATAAATTGAAATAAGTATTTTATAATTTATAATGAAAGTTATAATTTTCCATATGAAAGAGAAAATCTCTCTAACTAAGCATTGCAAAAGTTAGAATTAGCGAATAAAGGAAAGCTTTTTTTTACCTTTGACTATAATACATAGTAGAGAGTGACATTTATTCTAGCGTTACTTTTTAAGCCTCTTTTACATGCGATGCGAGGCGCGCAACGCGCACATAATCTTCTAAGTATATCCATAATTTTCCAAGCTCACGCATAACTTTTAAAGTTCTACGCGAAACTACGCTTTTCACCTGCGAGAAATTCCTGAATATATGCTTGATGTTGAAATGTTTTCTGACTTGGATTATGTCGCTTAAAAAGATTTTAGGTGTCAGACAAAACCAGAAATATTATACGTGATTTTGCATTTAAAATGTTTTCTCATTTGTCGAAACAAAAGTTTGCAATTTTCAGACAGAAAACTTTTCTACTTTGTATCATTTTCAAATGCTACTTTTGATTCTGAGAAATCAAATGAATTCCGGTTATTATAATTTACTTGTATGTTTGTAATAATAATGAATTTTTGAAATTGAGACATGTGTATGTTAAGTAAAAGTTTTTTTTTCAGGTAAGCGAAAAATTACTTTGAAAGAGCATATGAAGATAATATTTACTCGCCTGAATTTTGAGTGAGTACATATTTTGAAAAGTTTATTTTATTTTCTGCTTTGAGGTCAAAGGATAAATCCAAAAGACCTTCAGCAGTTTTTACTGTCTCTCAAAAAAAGAGTACTGCAGAAAACGCTATTTAAAAATTTTAAAATTTCTGTTTATGAAAGTTCTATCGAAAAGTCTATTAAACTCGTATGTTTATTATATTTTCCCGTAACATGAAGGTAGAAAATAATAAATAGAGTGGGTGCTTAAGCATTTTATGACTTTACTCTGTCAGAAATGTACTTTGTGCATATACAGATTTTATGATGATATAAAATCGTATATGAGGAAATTTTTTAAATATCTACTGTTTATATCTACTGCTTATATCGCCTCTAGCACCTAGTCCAAAAAATCTATATTTTTTATCTTTAAACAAAATTTATTTAATTTTATTTATATGTAATTTAATTTAATTATATTCTCATCGGTTATTTGAAAAATATGAATCCTTGCAAACTCTTTATGATGCATGTGTTTTAGACAGTTAAAATCAATGTTTTTCACAAGGCAAAAAAATTATATTTTACTACATTGAAATTACAGAAAAGTAATTTGAAGATTTCTTTTGGCGACAAGTTTTTTCTTAGATATGCAATCATACTTTCACCAAAAAATACTTGTGTAACTTAAATTGCCTATTAGTGCGTAATCGAAAATAAGTCGTTATTTTTCTTTTTCATTTCACGATCCCCCTTTATCGCAATATTCACTATCCATACTCAAAGGTTGCGTAATTTGACCTGTTCACAAGGCAATCATAACCATTCTTGCATTTAGATATACCCTGTCGAGCGACAACAGGTTGCTATTAATTATCCACGTCCGTCAATTACGATTGTACACCCTACTATCCCATCTGTTCCGTAGTCGTCTCACATTCGCAAGCACCTACATATTAGATCGTCACATAGATTGTTACATCATGACAGAAATTTTCCCTTGCGAACTCCTGAAAAGCTTAATTAGAATTCATCGAAATTAACACCCTTTTTTTATTTTGATTCTCAATTTCATTTTATTTATTTAAATTTAAATTTTAATTATTTGATATATAAATTGAATTAAATATAAATTATTTATTTAAATTAAATTTAATGTAAATTATTTATTTAAATTAAATTCAATATAAATTATTTATTTAAATTAAATTAAATGTAAATTATTTATTTAAATTAAATTAAATATAAATTATTTATTTAAATTAAATTAAATGTAAATTATTTATGTAAATTAAATTAAATATAAATTATTTATTTAAATTAAATTAAATGTAAATTATTTATTTAAATTAAATTATATATAAATTATTTATTTAAATTTTAATTTAAATAAATAGTTTTAATTTAAAAATTAAACGATATCAAGACAATTAGTGAACAGTTTTATAAAGCAATTGTCGATATCTTTCGTTATTAGAATCACACTTTATAGAATTGCCAAAAACAATCAGTTGAATGTTTTCTCTGCAATTATTAATCCGATGAATACGATGCGAGTAAAATCTGGTGATTATCCCATATTTAAAAAAAAAAAGTCCTGAAAATCTCACGAGCAAAGGCTCATCTATTTTCAAAAAGGTTTTCATAGAGAGGGAAAAATATTTTGACGCTTTACGGAACGAGCGTATACGTAAATCGCCTTTAGTAATTCACTACGACAGGAGTGTACTCGTAAATTCGAAAAAACGATGATCTACGGCCAGAATCCGGACCATTTTCTCTTTCTATTTTCTCCTCTCTCGCTTTCTCTTTTCCCTCGACTTTTCTCCCTTTTTTCTGCTTCTTTCTTTCTCTCATAGATTCTTCTTTTTCTCTTTACTTCTGTGTTCATCCCTAGACTCTGTTATTTTCTCTCTTGACTCTCTCACAGGTGCACATACGTGCACGTGTTCCTGAATGCACTTGTGTTCTCAGGACCCCAACGTTATAGTATGTACCGACAAAACATTGATTCGCTAAACTCATGATGTAATACTACGTCCATTTGAAATGAGCTTGGCCAGTGGCCAAAATTCTCATCACAAAACACCGTGTAGGCAACTCGCAAACAGGCCTGACAGGGAAATAGGTCTGCCGCTTGGGCCACGGTTTCATTCGACGATCGATATCTCTCGCTTTTGGAAAGTTCTCTTGATTCTGGCTGTATCATCTCCTTCGTATAATGCTTCCTATCAAATTTGGTTTTCAACCTTTTATCCTTGTATCTTCAGCAATTTTTATAATTTAGAAAAAAGTTGATAGGAAAGACCAAAGAACATGAACTGGAGTAAAATAGGGATTTTGCATTTCTTTTTTTATTTTGTTCATCAGGGCTAGGAAGATTCTTGAAAATAATTAAGTATCATCTTAAAACATATTAGTAATTTTACTTAAAACGTATTCTAAGAGATAAATGTTTATTTTTGAGGAAAAAAATTCAAAACATAAAAATCTCATTTTTAATAACAATTCTTGTGAGTCAAAGTTTTATGCAGTTTTTTAAGTTTACGCGCTTTAAAAATGATCGGGTTTTAAGGGTATGTGATACATAATGACGTCACGGATTTCTGACTGATTTTTTATTTACATTCAGCGGGTTTATTAAGAGAGAAATGCAAATGTAATGCTGAAATATTGTTAAATAATAAAGAATATCGATGCTCGGTGCGTTTCAGTTTTTATTTCGGAAAAAGGAATTTTTCAAAAATAATTTTTTTTCAAAATAAAAATTGAATCGCACCAGGCATCGATTCCTTGATATATTCCTTATTATTTCCTTAAATTTCAACATATTTACATTTTTCTCTCAATAAACTCGCTCAATTTAAACAAAAAGTCGTTCGGTAGTTCGTGACATCATTATGTATCAAATACTCTTAATCAATGAGGACTCATTTTGTTCGGTTAACGATTTTCGAAGCATTTGCAGTCTTAGATTTTTGAATTAATTTCTCATTTTCAAACTACAGCTATTTGTTTATAAAATTTATTTACTCTTTAAATCTGAATTAGTAGTTTTCTACTAATGAAATAGCGTCGAATCGTTTACCAATTGCTTTAGTAGAAAACTACTAATTAATGGTAGGAAACTACTAATTCACGTAGTAAGGGTTACTAATTTATTTCGTAAGTCTTACTAAGCGAATTAGTAGTTTTCTACCATTAATTAGTAGTTTTCTACTAAAAATTAGGAGAGATGCTTACTAAAGCAATTGGTAAATCAAAGTAAAGAAAAATGAGTTTTTTATCATTAAAATTGAAGAAATACACTACCGGTCAAAAATATGGAACCATCTGTTTTTCGATTATTGCTTAACTCCTCTTAATTTCAATTATATTATAGGTAAAATTGTTTCTCCTAAATAGATTGAAAGCTAAGAAAATTCTGTAAAAAATAAGTCCAAGATAAACTCATTTTGTCAATTTTTTTGAAAAATATTTTAAAAATAGTGCAAATTCCATTTTTTCTTAAATCTTAAATAACTTCTGAAATAATAAACATTTTTCAATATTCTCGAGCTTATTTTAAAGGAAAATTTTTATAGAACTGCACCAACTTCTCGCGATTACTGTGCAAATATTAACTTGCATGGTGCAAGATATTAAACTTGGAACAAAGCAGTTGGAAAATTTTTAATATTTTTTCTGCTGGGAGAAATATTTTTGTAAAATATTTGAAATAAGTAATCATGAATTTTCTATCAAATTTATTTACAATATAGATTAATTTAACGTTTATTATTATTTTCCTACAGATGAGATATTTTCGAATTTTTACAACTTTTTTGTTCTGATTCTACCGCACTGCAAAATGAAAGCTAAAAATAGCAGAATAATAGCGATAAGTTTGTGCGATTCTGTAAAAATTTACCTTTAAAAAAAGCCCAAGAAAACTGAGAAACATTTATTATTTCAGATGTTATTTAAAATTTAACAAAACATTTAAATCTGCACTATTTTTGAAATATCTTCTTAAAAAATTGACAAAAAAACTTCATCTTGAGCTTATTTTTTACAGAATTTTGATAGCTTTCAAGCTATTTAAGAAAAACAATTTTATCTATAATATAATTAAAATTAAGAGGAGTTAAGCAATAATCGAAAAACAGGTGATTCCATATTTTTGACCGGTAGTGTATCATTTTTAACATTTAAAAATCTCATTTTTCTCGTAAACGAAGCAAAATAGTAATAGCAGTTTATAGTTTAAAGTTGTTCTCCTTCCTAAAATGTATAAATTTAAACCTTTGCCAGATGTTTATTTTGTGTATTTTAAGAAATTTAAAAAAAAATAGAAAAATGGATAAAAGCGACTAAAATAGAATTGATTTTAACGAACTTCAACATTTTATTTCTAAAAACGTTTGCTTTTAGTTTAGAAACAATGCGCAAAACATTTTTAAGGTTTCGGAGCTTGAAAGTGGAGAAATATTGATTTTTATCTTAAAAATTGAAGAAATATAATTTTTAATGATTGTAAATCTTATTCTTTTCGAAAAAGACGGAAAATATGAATAGCAGTTTATAGTTCAAACTTGTTCCCCTTCCTGAAATCTATAAAATACCCTAAAAATCTATAAAATACCCTAGAAATCTAAAATCCCTTGTCAGATGTTTATCTTGTATATTTCAACCAATTTTTTTTGTAAAAATAAAAAAAATCTATAAAAATGAACTAACGTAGCATTTAGATTAACGAACTTTAACATTTTATTTTTAATATCTTAAATATATTATTAGACATGAAGACTTTTGTAATAACAAAGAGTAAACATGTTTTTCACATTCGTTAAAGTCAATTCTATTTTAGTCGCTTTTATCGATTTTCCTTTTTTTTTTTTTTGAAAAATTTGTTAAAATACGCAAGATAAAGATCTAGTGAGGGTGTAAATTTATAAGGTATAAATTTATAATTTTATAAATTCATACCTCTATATA
>JBAGKK010000551.1:99519-138633 GCA_037177015.1 Euceroptres primus | reverse complement strand
TTGGTGAATCTTCCCGAATATAATCTCATCTATTATTTATAATGAAAAATTTTTATAATGTCGTATTATGGTTATATACAAGATTAATAACTTCGAATTTTAATAATAACAATAATCAGTATAATAATATACTTATAATAATAATAACATAATAATATATAATAATTATTATATATGTATAATATATATCATTTATTAATAATAATTGATAATATAATAATAATAAATAATTAATAAAAAATGATGATAATATTCTTTTATAACAATTATTTTTATCATAGAAATTATTAATTAATTATTATTTATCATTGTTAGTTTATTATTCTTCCTTTCTTGATACATCAAATGACTGATTAACTTGTCACTCAGAAAATAACAGACAAATCAGTCACTTATATTGACTGACAATCAGTCGTTTCAGGTGACTGATTGAATCAGTCACCAACATTGACTGATTAATCAGTCAAAACGACTATTTTGTCAGTCAAAATGATTGATTTGTCAGTCAAAACATGCTTGACTCATTGAATCAGTCAAATTTTGACTGATTCAAATTTAGAGTGCAGACTTTAAGGTTTTTACAATATTATTTATTTGGCTTGAAAAATGTGCATAAATTAAACTTATGTTCGTCTGAAGTTTATGAACTTGATACGTTAAGCGTTTTTTAGGTTACTGTCTACAAAAAAGAAGAAAATCAGAATATCTTTCTGCAAAGTAAGGTTGGGACACCGTACCGTAATGACGTTTGGGGTGTTCGTATATTAAATTAAAGTAAATAGAAATAGAAATGAAAAAAAAAGAACTGATCATTTTATAGAGGATGATAATAAGTATTTATTAAATTTTAAAAAAATCAGTAAGAGTTTCTAATTTAATGTGATATTACTGGGACTTCAAGTTTGCCTTCAATTTGATAATTACCCATATCACCTTTGAACTGATTAAACTTGCATTTATGAAACAAATTCCTTTTACCACTTAAATTTGGAAGAAAAACACGGGAAACTGAGACTTTTTTATTACTTTTAAACTATTGAACTGATACAAAGTTTGGAGGTCTAACCAATTTTAAATTTAATTTTAAATTTTAATTTTTTTAAAAAATGCACCCACATATTTAAACATTTTTCAATGCTTGTACAGAGGTCGCATAAAATTCCACCCTCATCCTCGGTAAGTCCTTCTGGTAAGTCCATCCTCGGTAGAAGTCCTTCTGAATCTTATATGCTAGGAAATTATTATTTTTATTCCCATTAGCCATTATCATACTGAAAAATATACTTAAAGTGAGTTGTACATATTAGCCCCACCATGCGCTAATAGCCCCACTCTACGGTACTTGAAATGTTTAAATATTAAAAAAAAATTTTTTGAAATAATTTTTAGAGGAAAGATTTATTTTTAATTCTAAAAGGCTGATGACTTTCAATAATACAAATTTGAAACTAAAAAAAAATATTCAAATTCAATACTTGAATAACTTTGATATCAAAGAGAGTCTAGAATGGGTAAAATAAAGCATATCTTCTGCAATTCAGAGCGTGGTACTAATCCGACTATAACCGTGTTTTTTTTATTTTTATAGGGTTTCTCCAGGAAACTCCGCAATGAGAAGTGCTCAACCTTCTGGTCGTCGAAGTGGTCGACAGCAGTGGATGGCTGCGATGGAAGAGTGTAAGCGTCACGGACACGCTGTTACCACGCAAACCACCCTAGTAAGTGTACTTATTTTTTTCTTCGATTTACACTGCTACCTTTTCTCGTTTAACTGGCGCTCCACTCAGACACCTACGAGCACGCAACTTGGTTAACTACGGAACCCTCTGCTCGTAACAATTACTCGCCAGCTTCTCCTATGGACCTTACTTCACACTTTAGAGTCTTTAAAAGTCTTGCACTTGGACTCCTCCGTCATTATTAGCTTACGATCTGTTCGTGCAAACCCTGCTAAGAGCCATTGAATTATCGTTTGTCGAATCGACGTGGATCCACAAAACGAGCTTTATCCGATTTCGATAAGAATTCCCGAGGAATTTAAATGTCTTTTAGGACATTTCAAACGCGTAAGATATCCGACGGATCAAGCTTAGATCTTGAAATGTGATTGGCAGACGTCGGCTTTATCGGGTGAAATTCAACCGGAGCTGGTGAAATTGGAAGCGTATTTTATTTCTGTTTGATAAAGAAAGTTTTTTTTTTTAATTCATGGGAGGTTGAGATTCGTAAAGTGAGTTACTAAAATAAATCTAATTTATTTCTACTTGACTAATTAAAAATAAATTTGTCTCCCTTCAGCCGAAAACTCGACATCAGCGTCCATATGGTTGGGAAAATGGAAATGGGGAACCGTTTCTACTGGCAAATCCTCCGAGTCCACCGAGCAAGTTTGCAAGTCTCCCTTACGATGGTAAAGTCTCCTTCAATTGGATTCCCCCAAGGACGAATCCCACCGCGATTGAGAAGCACCGAGAAGTCAGGCGTCGTTCTTCCGAAGAGGGTCTCGACCGGAAGCACCCGAGTCCTGAGAAAGACAGATCAACTCATCTCCGCAAGCAGAGGCAAAATGAAATCATGAAATCCAGTAGTGTGGAGGACAGGCTTCTAATGAACCACAATGGTTCAGATTCGTCATCTTCGAGAAGGAGGAACAACTCTGATTCAAGCGAGGGTCGTTTCTCCAGGAATTCGGAATCTGAACGATCTTCCATTCCTCGTTCCAGTTCCGTTAGTGTCGAGAGGTTTTCGATGAGAGCGAATTGCGACTCCTCAGACTTCTCCAGGGGCAACTCCACGTCCAATGAAAGGTTCCACTCGGATTTCTCGATAGCGGTTGCCAGTGCTAGTTCGAATGACCATGACATTGACGATGTGGATATTCCTACGTCGGATCCGTTTAATATCAGGAATCTGGATTTTGTTTCTTTCTCTTTACCACGAGCGGAATCCAGCGAGAGGTTCTCTGCCCAGACGTCCGACAGGTGTTCGGAGGAACGATACTCAGACAGGTTCTCGACGAGAAACTCGGACTTTTCAACGAGAAACTCGACGGATTTTAGGACCCAATCGGAGGAGGAACACTTCTCGGACGACTCGCTTGAGGAGTTGCTTCCACCGCCGCCTCCAATTAGCAAAAGGCACTCGATTGCTTGGGAAGTGTCGCTGGAGGACGATCCTCTTTATGCGCCGGGCAGTACCAAAGTGGTGGGCAGGAGACGACGAAAAAGCAGCGACATGTCCAGTGAGTAACAACCGGTTTCTAACTTTAATCACGCTCTCATTTTATTTGCAAAAAACCCCTACCTGAAGGTGGTCCAAAAAGATTTTAAATTTTATAGCTTACAAATTTAAAAGAATGTCTTGTAGACTTTTTCTTTGTTATTTCAAGTTTAATACTAATAAACATTACGACCAAATCTGACCCGCAATTTGAAATTTGAATAAAAGCGTTTTTTTCTCTTTGATTAAACTTTTATTTCATCTTCCAGGTGTCGGTTCAGCATCCAAGCTTCGAGACTTTGACGACTGGCAAGATCCACGAGTCTCGACCACCGACGACGATCTGATATCTCCCTATTCTGATTCCTCAACGAACGATCTCGATCAAATACGGCCTCAGGATCTTTCGAAGAACGGAACCTATGTGATTCGAAAAGGTCGGAAAAAGGAGCGCAATGTCTTACCAAATTCTCCAACAAGAACAAAGACCCTTCCATTCGACGATCGCGAGGAGAATCGTCTCTCCGATAGTAAGCGCTATTCCAGTACCTTCGACAACATCAAGAGTCTTCTAAAAGAAGGAAGGCTCGAGGATTTGAACGAACCTCCAGCCGACTTCGCGCCACCAGTTTCACCAGATTTGGTTCGCGTAGTTTCCCTTCCGGCCATAAACAACGAGACAGGAAGCAGAAGTCAACTCGAGATCACCGTAGAGGAAGAGGAAATATGTGACAAGGAAAAGGAACAAAATAAAAACCGACCTTCCCCTCGTTTGCCTCTTGACGACGTTGACTTTGGTGCTTTCCCAGAAAAGGGAAAAGAGTGCAACGGCGGCCCTACCTCAATGTCCAACTCGAAGAGTCTGGACGCTAAAATCGCCGTGAATCTCTTCCTCGAGAACATCCCACCAAGGAAATCGTCCAACGAGCATCGTCTCAACTCCAAGATCCCTGTAAGTCTTCTTATCGAGGACCAAATTGTAAAGAAGGCTCTCAACGAGAATCGCCGACAGCTGGAAAAAGTTAGCGACGCTATTAAGGAAATCGAGAGTGTGAAGAACAGCGAGTCTTACATCGATAGCAAAAGATGGAGGAACGGTGACGTCAGGTCCAATTCGAAGAGAAACAGTTATGAGAACGATCCAGACAGAAGAGTTCCTGAAAATCCCTTCGACAATCGTACCAAGAAACAACATAGCTCTGACTCTGAAACTTCCAAGACGTCCAGTTCCGAAATCGATTTCGATCGGAGAAAACTTAACGGGAACGATGTGTATTCTTCTGGCAGGAGACCTAGGCAGAATGGAATCGAGAACCATAATAAAAACGATCAGAAGCAGATCGAGAACGTTATCGACGCCATTCTCGAGGATTCAAAAAATCCAGACTTCCAGGTGAGGATACATTTTATTATTTTATATACATATTTATAGGAGTTTCAATACAGCATTTAATTTAGATATTTAATTCAGATAGATATGTAATTTCGAATTGCGTGTGAAATATTCAAATCACCCTTGTAAACCGTTCGAGCGAATTATCCTGAAGATAATGATTATTATCTGTCTGAAGCACGAGCATATTCTCCACCTGGAATCGCTTTCATATTACCTATTACGTAAATGTACGGTATACGCGTAGCTAACAATTGCTTTCTCGAAATTGATATTGTCCCTGGAAGTACTTGCTGATATTGATAGCTATTCTCATTTGTAATGCGTTTACATTGGAAGGATAAAACCATTATTAGACTTTCTTTTCAGTCTGATGGAAATTCAAAACGATGCTTCTTTATTTTATTTATTTTATCTTTTTATATTTATTTAACTTTGTTATTTTTATTTTATTTCATTTATTTACTGATTCTGTTTCTTAGTTTCATTACTTTTATTTTATTTTTTATAGCTTGTGAAGAATTTCCAAAAAATTTCCTTGTTTGACGTGTAAGGTTATTGTTTCGTTCCATTATCGAGTATTGCTTTTCAAAGACAATTTCCCATCAACTCGAAATACATTATTTTGTTATTTCGCAGGTTAGCGTCGAGGTTCTAGAATTTCCGCCTCTGCCACCTTCGCCAGTGGAAGAAGCTGACGAGGAAAGTTCTGACGTTGGTAATAGTGCTGTGATTTCAACGAAATCCAAGACTCACAGTAATCGAACGGTTGAATACAGACCGCGAGTACCTCCTCATCGTGGCCTTAGCACTGAGTCCAGGGATCACCAAAATTCTCTAAACACAAGATCAATGGACGCAGGATATTCCAGAAGTCGGCGAACACCCACTGCCAGTAATTCGAGACGAGAGGTAAAAAATTAATTCTTATTTTTAGACAAATTAAAATTTGTTTAATTCAGAGATTTGAGGATATTAGTTCTAATGGACTATTCCCAATATTGAGTCCATATAGATTCATAGTTCTTATTAAAGGGAAATTTCAGTAGGGTTCTCGATAAAATATTGCAACATGAGTTTCTCGAATTCCGATTCTAAACTAAGAGGATTTCATACCGCAGGATTCCGATTTCAGATAATACCTCGTAGCCGATTTATCTCCCGTGTAATAAAATCCTATCGATTCTGAAAATGGAATCTATTTCTAGAGAAAGATATTCTTTAAAAATTAATTGTCTTTTGAAATTTTTTAATTAAACTTGGGCTGCTGCTTCAGTTTACAGATTTTGCAATTGCAAGTTTTAAGAATATTCTTTATAATTTCTTCCTTAAAAATTCTTTTTTCTACAATGGTAAAATAACTGTTCATGAGATTCTGGAGAAGAATACTTTGAGCTTGAAGTTGCGACGACGTTGAAACTGCTGCAGCTGGTCATAAAGTCACCTTTACTTATAAAACTTGGCTGGCCAAACTCACTTACTTTTCAGGCAGGAAAGACCAGCAATATGGCATCCGGGAAACGGATTCTTCTTGATAGGCGAATCTTACTTTACTTCAGAAAGAACGAACTAAGCTTTTATATCACATGAACTTTACTGACGAAGCGCTAGAGTTTTCGAGTCGCTCTTGTACCGTAGCGTCGTTGTGACATCGTTTACGTGGATATTCTCCTATTGTTAGTTCTTCTCGAATCGCTTCGCCCTCCTCGACTTTTCTAGATCGTAAATAAACTGTGACGTCGACGCTTCAAGGAAAATTACGAAGTGTACTTCGATAAACTATCAAAAAGAAATGAAACTTGAAAGTTTGTTCTTGATGCCAATCGAAATATCTCTCTTTTGAGACAGGGGCAGAAAAAAGGAGGGAGACGCCTCGGATCAATGAGTTTATTTTTCAGGCACGAGGAACACAATCGATAGCCATGGGAATTCCTCAACTGAAGGATGAGGAGAAGAAGAATGGGTGAAATCAATCACCGAAGGATCGCATCGAGAATTGTTGAGAGGTCAGAGGTTTCTCTATTGCTGCTTCCGCACGACGGAAGTCACATCAGACGACTTGAAATGTAAAAGAAGGAATTCCAGAGTTGAGAGAAAGACCAATAAAGTCCTAAAACCTAAGTAGATTTGCATTTTGAGATAGACTGATTTCTCAAAGTTGAACTTTATCAAGAGTTAAACTTTTAATCATCGCTTCGAATGCGGATAACCGACTCGGATTTAAAAGTAGTTTTCAGAGAATAAAACTGTTCTCTCTTCATATCTTTTACTGTGAGCTTCAAGTCTGAGATAAAGAAGGCGCAGTGAATATCTTCGGTCTCTGGTAGAATGGAAGCTCTGCAGAGCGACGCAGGAAAAAGTAACGCTGTTAAAAAGCGTCGGTTGCGAAGCAAACATCCATCCTCCGAAAACGAAAGAAAAGAGAAGAAAGTAAATACCTACGTCTCATGTCTACGTATCTTTCTCTTCATCTCTGAACTTCCTTTGTCCCTTTTTGCAAGGCAAGAGCTGTTGTATCATCATGCCTTGTTCGCAATATATTGTTTGAAAAGACAAGCCTCGCGAAGGTTTGATAAAGGGCGCGGACAAAGGTCCTCTAGACCTTTTCTTCCAGAGCTCCAATAAATAAAATATTACACTTGGCTACGCAAATTCCCATGTGTTGCATATCCTCGTTACGATGAGCAAAACATGATCCTAATTCAAAGGTGTCAGTCATTCTTCAATCCACTCACTTTTTTAATTCCACATTATTTAAAACATATAATCCCACATTATTTAATTCCGAGATGTTTATATATCTATTATAAGTGTTTCAACAAACTTTGGACGATATTTTAAAATTTGGAACTCAAATATGCAATATGAATTTTTTAAGTAAGAAAACACAGTTGCATTTGAGGTGAAACTTGAATTCTAGAAATCGTCGCGACGCGGACGGTTCAATTTGTCACTAGAGCTGCATAATATTTCGTCCTTTCTTGTGAACTTTTTCTGAGGCTGTTTTCCCAACGCGCTAGGAAAACTCTTAACCGGCCCCGGGGGTAAAAAGTCGGAACGAGAGACGAACTTGAAAAAAAGGTTAAAAAAGAGAAAGGAAAGGTCGATGGCAGCAAGGGCATAAAGTTTTCATTAGGAATATTGGAGCTTTTTCACGATTCCTGATATGAAATCCAGTCTCTATTCCAGGTTCGACTGACGTCTAGTTTAATTCAATAACGGTCTCGACCAATAACGCATTATCATTGAAATGTCGATTGCAAATGACGCGACAGCTTTCTCTCCTTTTATATAGACTTTATTCGATCATGTTAACCATCCTGATCCTTTCCGGATTAAAATTTTCAAATTTCTGTTTCTGGTAAAAGCATCAATGAAATAATTTAATCGACTGAAAATATTTTCAATTTAAAAATTTATTTGAAACTTTATTGAAGAAAAAATATTTTTCAGGTGTCACAATAAATTCTGGTTCTCAATTTCCGGCTTCGATAAAAGATCGTAAGCACGTTGCTAGACTTAACAAAGATGCAGCCTGTCTCAATGTCGCTTGAGTCGTTCTTTGTTTTCCTGTAAAACAGGTCAACCTGGCCTTATTTTTTAATTACAGAAGCCGATGCCGAGTCAGATACTTCGGGGCAGCAGTTGAGTGCAATAAAAGCTGCAGCAAGATAAAGTGGGGAACTTTAGGTCGGAATTTGTAGCGTTAACCAGAGTCGGTCCACTGCGATAATAATGATTTATGACGCAATAATTATCCGTCTCGTGGGCCAAGAGCGCTTCCCACCTGCTTTATCGTTCAACCTCCTTTTTTGCTACAAGGCTCAACGCAATTTCGTTGAAAGCAAAACTAGACTGAAGAGGAGAATACAAACCATTTCTGGCACAGGTCTGAAATTATTACCGCCGATTCCTAAAGCCAGGATAACAAGATAGGAAGTGCAGAATTCTGTTTTTGGTTCCTTTAAGGAATCCTGAGTTATCGCCTCTGCAGATACTCTGTTCCAACTTTCTCTAGAATCATTTTGATCCTTTGGAATAATCTTAGAATAGGGGATAATAATCTTAGAATCCTAGAATTACTGTAGGAATTATTTTAATTATTAAGGATTTTTTTAGAAATAGTTTGAAAATGATATTGTGGATTAATACTTGTTTTTGAAATTTTAGGTTCCAGTGGAGAGAAGGACTCTACCAACTGATTTGCCAGGACCATCACGAAGAAGACCTTTTACCAAAAGGCACTCCCCTTCGACGGAAGCTTGTTCATCGAGCGGAAGTGGTGGCGGAGTAATTGGGAACGTGGCAACCAGTTCTGGGATGCAAACATCCTGCTCCCTTCCAGAAACTCCAGTTTTTGCGCGAGGTAGCGACATTCCTCGGACACCCCAACATGGTGGAAATCCGACGCAACCCCGTCGGCAACCCGGATGGTACGCTCCTACCACAGCGACCACTGGGTAAACATCTGCATTTTCGATTTCTCCCATTATCGGAGGAATTCAAAATTCCTTCATTTTCCTTTTTCTCTTCATTTGCAATCTAAAATCTAAATGCTAAAAGAGTTTAGTTTTCAAGATCTCAAGTCCAAATTTTGAATAGCTTCAAGTCCATAAAACTCTAGAGTATGAAACTTAAAAATTTTGAAACCAGAAGAGATTTTGTAATCAATTATGATTTTTCAGGTATCGAAGGAATAATCCTGGACTGGAGCAGGCTATAATAGGAACCGAATTACTTCGATTGGCAGGAGGTCCAAACAGAGGCTGGTATCCGACCAGGAAAGCGAATCAACCTCGGCCTGCTTCCATCGAGCACCTAGAGCGCCTTAATAATGCTTACGACGCGAGACTTCCGGGTGCAGGGGACCAGAGAAAGCCCCTGACTCTTCCAACCAACATCACACCCAACAAATACTTCGGCCAAAGTAAGCACAGCTCTGCCTCCAGTACACGCGAGGCGCTACGGAGGGTCACTAGCTTGCTCATCAAGAAAGGTAAGCGCCGGGATTTTTCCAAAACAACCCCGTGCAGCCTTTTTTGCTGGGGATCAAAAGCCCATCGATCATCCCACTGATTACTCTTGGAGCAATGCACTCGTCGAATTTTTTGTCTTCAATTTCCATTTGCTATTAATTTAAGTATTCTAAACGTTTTATCTAATAATTATAAATTATAAGTATTATAATAGGAATCAAATTATTTTCTAATAGGGAGAATAATTTAAACATGACCTTTTTAATTAAAATAATTAAATTTAAGAATAATTAAAATATTCGCCTGTTTACTTGTAAATTATGAAATGAATTTTGAAGAGAAGACAGACGTTTCTCGATCATTTTTATACATCTGTTCTCTTTTGAAATTTATTGAAATTATTAATTTACGAATAAAGCGGATGTATATGAATGGTTTTTTTTAGAAATTCTTTTTATTGCTCTATTTTATTTAAAGAGATTCAATGTTTTGTATTATTTTTACCAACGATTCTTATTTTGGGATGGAACCCATGTAAAAAATTCCCAGAAGTCTCCTGGGAATTTTATTCCTGAGAAATTTCCAGGAATTTTCCCGGGGAATTCCCGAGAATAAAGTGTCGAGGGAAACTCCAGGAGATGTCCGAGGAATTCCTAAGAACTTCTAGAGAAATTCCTCGGAAATTCGCGGGAATTTTTTTTACAAGGGAAATAATATCCATATTGTTATAATCGATTGTGCAATTCCTCTGAGAGTCAGTGAGTAAGGTTTTTAATTCGATAACTCATCTTCTTTGGATACTTTGTAGTATTATAATTATTAATTTGTAGTATTATAATTATATATAATTATTATAAGTATTAATAATTATAATTATTATGTTAATTTTTATTCAAGTCCTTCAAATTATCTGAAGATATCAAATTATCTAACATAGATAATTATTATCTATGCTAATTTTTATTCAGTTCCTTCAATTATCTAAAGGCAAATTTTCTTGAAATGTAAATCTCTAAGGAGAATAAAATCTCTTAGAAATTTTGTATAATTCAAAGATTGATTTCAAATTTATATCACATTCTGTAAATTTGTAAATTTCGTTCCACTTGGAATTAAAAATCAACAATTTTTTTCAAATCAAATCAACATTCAAAGTGATGATTGTCGTTTTATTAATCTCGATCGTTGACGTCTTTTTGACAAAAATTGACACTAAAATGAACTTATCATTCGGTTTACACAACATTATGAAATTTACCCTCACTGTAACGTGAGTGACCTTTCGTGGCATTTCACCGCCATTTTTACTAACTTTTACTGTTAACTTGCATGGAAAATCTTCATTAGTTCGGTGTACTCAAATCTGTACTAGATTCTAACAATGTAATTTGCTCCCAATTTATTTAGACACTCCCTTAGAAATTAGGCCCCTACAAATGACACTTTCTGTCGTTTCAATTACGGTGAGTCTAGAAGTTTTTTGTCCCCTATGTTTTTTTCAAATAATTGTTTGAATTTTCCATTTTCAATGTTTGTGGACGTACCTGATGGTGCCAGCCCTTCATAAATAAAAGCAATATCTCGCTGAAGGCTCAAAATTTAACTTCTTATCAAATTTATTTACAATATCGTTCTAAATTTGAAAATACTGCTTAAATTTTCGTAAGAGGATTAAAATTTGAAAAAAAAATTTGCAGTTTTGCAATTAGCAAATTGATAGTAAAAAATTCACAATCTATATATTTTCACGATTACAAATATGTAAAACTTTCCTTATAATGTGAAAAATTTCAATAGGTAAATTATTTTCAACTTTCGGTACTGAGTCGGTACTAAACCCAGTACCGTTTAAGTACCGTTCTGCCGACAGGGAATATATTGGCATTTTTTCTTTCGCTCTTAAAGGTCAATTAACAAATTCTTTCTAAAGGATGTAATGGAAGTTTTTAGTTGATTAAAGAGACGATACATCAAGTAATTGTATGGAAATGTAAAGTGATTTTTGTAATCTTTCAAAGTGATTTTTGAAAATTATTTAGAATTTTTTTAATTGAGAACCTCTTTCAAACGTTGCTTTATATTCCAAGAGATGGCACCACAAGTATCATTGAGCGCAGGCTTTCGCTTCTGGCAAAACCACGTGCTTTTCCTCCCCCGTAACTTGGCTCCATCTGGAGATCGTCTTTTGTACCTTTCGTCTGACTGAATTTAACCGACCTTGAAAGCGTGACAGAGAACAAGGACTCGCCAACTTTACACGATGCTGAAACCGCTTCCAGAATTTTTTTTTAAATTTTGATTTCAATTTCTCGATAAAATTCTACTAAAAAGAATCTACTATTTAAATTTAAAATCCATTCAAATTTGCAGTTTTCATCCAAATGCTAATTATTGAATTTGAATTTCAAATTCTTAAAATTGAATTTAAATTTTAAGTTTAAATGCTCATAGTTGTTATAAATTAAATAAAATCATTTAAATTTTGGAATAAAAATTCATATCAGTTCTTCAGCTCTCTCTTAATTTTAGATTTCCAAAAATAACTGTTTTTTATATATTAATAATCATTTGGACATAATTTGTACCTCAGCCGATAAAAAATAATTTTTGTAAACTTCATTTATTAGTTCAATTTATCTTATCCATAATTAATTTGAATCCTCAGAAATTGTTACAGGAAAGCATAAGCGGTTATATATAGATAATTCCTTTTAATGATTGAATTTGATTTTCCTTTCAAGTCAAAAGAAGAGGTCTTTAAATTCATCCAGGGTCTTAAGAATCGTAATTACGATCCTGTTGTTTCAGTCTGGAGTTCTGGAAGCGGTTCTTTAGCCTCATGTAACTTGGAGAGAGGACACTCGCTTCTTTTCTCCCCACCGTCGTCGGCACATTGAGCCAGTTGACGAACCGGTATAATAAAGGAAAATAAATGCTGAAAATTCAGGAGAAAAATGCACAATGGCTACCTGAGTTGGACAAAAGTGGTTCTTTTGAAATTCCTTGGGGCACGAGTGTGTCGTGGGCTCGTCTGCGGGTCACGAGACACTCTCGGGGTTCCCGTTATCGATTTCCTCGAAGAACGATGTTCGTGCAAATCCTCCCTCTTTTGGATTTTCGTCACTGGTCCAAAAACTCTTCACTACACCTGCTTCGTGAAAATTAGGTGTTTGGAGCTCTTTTCAGACTCCTGGACCATTTTTTAAAAAATTTTAGAGCCCTCTTGAAATCAAAATTTATAAAATCGCAACCCAGAACCACAAGGTTCGAAACCACAGGTTTCGAAAATTAAAAGTCACTGAAGTGACTTTTAATTGATTCTCAATCTCATTCTCAATTGATTCTTCTTCTTGCTGGGATTAAGTTTAGACGTTCTCAAAGTTTAAGGTTTAAGGATTTTAAAATCATTTTAGGAAAGTCACTGAATTTTCTGGGAAATGTTTATATCTAAAGAATTTCTAAAGTAGATATTTTCAAAATTGACTATTTTTTAATCCCAATGCTTTACGTTTTTGTTGCTCTCAACTTTAGATTCTTTTAGTATTGAATCTTTCAAATTGGGATGGATGCTTTCTAAGTTTTGAATCTTTATAAAATTGAATGCTTTAAATTGTTCTTTAAATTTCAAGAAAACTTGATTTTGAATCAAAATTTGGAATTTCAAGCTTAAAAACTGAAAATAGGTTGCGGAAGTGAGTTGATTGCAAAAATTTTTCTCTCGTGGGTCTCGATTGTTATTCTTAATTGTTTAGAAGGAGGATCATTGGATAGAGACATTATTTTTGAACATGTAGAAGGAACAATGCGGCAGAAGCAGTTCACCAGACCTTATCAGTCGTTTATTTATAGGACGTAACATCAACACATTCGCGAACGGTTTTGCATTATCACAATTGAGAATTGAGACACTCAAGTATTTTTTATTTTCGCAAATAATTGGATTTGCAATATTGTATTCTGAGAAAGATGGATAAGAGCTTCCTAATTTTTTCCTGGTGAAGATAATATTTTAAACAAAGAAAATTTGTTTTTTAATCGAGAGGCAGTGATGTTAATAATTTCTCTTTTCAATCGGTTGACATAAATAATTAATTAGATAAATAATTAAATTTATGTACAAATTATTTAAAAATAATGATGATGCTTTTCTTATTTAAAAATTACATTTTCCAAAGAACAATTCAATTTTGAGATTAGTTTGCTTTTTAATTTAGTTTATAAAAAAATACTTGGCTTGAAATTGCGTGTGGTTCTTTACTTTTATCGTGCAGGTAGTGAAAGTCTGTAATCAAATTCAGTGTGTCATCATTCTTTCTTAAGCAAAATGAGGACAAAAGGGTCTTTTTCCCGCATTTCAAAGGTTTTGTCACCATATAATGAGCGCTTAATGGGTGTCGTTTTCCCTCTTCGACAAAACATGAGAGTGACCCTTCTTGAACTATCGTGAAGATTTTTTAGCGATAAAACCTGAGAATGGGATAATAGGATAGTTAAGCTTATTTCTGAAGAACGGCTGAAACCATAAATTTCATTTTTCTTCTGGATATATTTAATCAAAAAAGTCAGCCAAATTAAATATCGCATCTTTATTTTTAATTCTGCTTTTATTAAATAAATAATCTTTAATATAGAATTTTTACTGGGTTGCTTCTTCTACATCTACGAAATTGAATTTCTTTAAAAAAGATTACATCGTTCGGCCTTGACACGTTTGCATGTTATAAGGCCTTCTGAAGTGTTTAAAACGTTCAGCAGTGGCGACTTAAAATTCTAAAAATGCACTGCAATTTTGTAGGGAGCTGAGTCGAGTAAAATCTCGAAGGGATAATTAATTAATTTCAGTCTACAATTGCTTAGCCAGGACTTTTTCCATCTTAGTCAAACCTCGAGGAAAAATAAAATCAGGTTCTGGTTGGTAAATTAAGGATGTCGCTAATCTGTGACTACTTTTTTTCGATTTTATTGAATAAAGTCACAAGACAAAATAGCGAGTTAATTAATGACGAATAAACATGAAGATAATTTGTATCGAGTTACTAATTAGTCATTTCTAAGCGATAATTCTGGAAATGACGAGTTTTGTTTGTAATATTTATGTTTCTTGCAAACGAACGAAACTCATTATCATTTTCATAATAAAATTGTTCTTCATAGTTAAACTGTTTTTTAATCATTTATATATTTTTTCTACTTCTTTAACTTTAAAGCAAATAAAAATATATAAAAGATCAACCGAAAATTCTGAATTATTTAAAAATTAAAATAATCACATCTCGACACAGATTCTCTAATAAATACCCTAGCATAAAGGGGGCACGGGGTATTATTCACTTTTCCTCGCGCCCACAACAGAATCAAAAGCGATGTCCGGCTTTTGATTCTGCGCTGCTTTTCAAAAGTCCCCTTCGCTCACACACATTCCTGTTCAATTCATGAGAAACTTGTAGAGATGAAAAGTGGGAGAGTAGGAGAAATGTTTTTCGGTCGTATAGTAGATTTGAGGGGTGGTTGTCCTCTCCTGTTGCGGGGGTGGATCCATGGATATCGTCCAGGGTAGAGAAGGGGTTGAAAACCGAAGAGGGGTAACAAGCAGCATTCGTTGAAAGGGTAGAAATGGGGTTGGAAGTCATGGTGGGGAGAATTCTCGATCCTTTCTGAGGGGTGGATGAGGTAGTCAAGTGGTGTTTGGTGGCTCGAGGAGTTGGGGGTTACTTGCTCGAATATCGTTTTAAACAGGTTGCATTACCTGGCGATGTTCTCCTTTTTCAAAAAAAAAAATTAAATTCTCTGTTCTTGTTGAAATTTCTGGTTTTGTTAAATTTTCTATTTTTGTTGAGTGAAATATAGCATGTATGAGAATCATATTTTTTGGGGAATGGAGAAATAGATTTAAATTGAGGTCTTTGAATTTTTTTTATGATTTCAATGGTGGATAGTTTTAGATTTGATGGCTTTGTATTTTGAAGAGGGCAAGCAAGGATACTTAGGATTTTAAGTATTCAAAAATGTAGTTGCCCTTAGATTTTAATCAAATTCTGTTCTTCGAAAATTTGGATATCTTCAACTTTAAACGACTTTAATTTGGACTCTATAATTTTGGCACTATCAAATTTGCTGATTTCAAATTTGTCAAGTTTCTGTAAATTATTATAAGGCCGTGTTTATTCGTACCGAATTTCCATACAAATAACCAAAATCTTGCAAACGTGATTGGCTAAGGGAAAACACAAAGGGGGGTTGGGGTTTCTTAGTCTCATCGAAATTCCTGTACGAATATAGACACTCCGTTATTATAAAGGCTCTGAAATTTTAATAATTTGATCGTGAGTTCTCTTTGAATCCTCCTTTAACTGCTCTTAATTGATTTTCTGTATCCTTTTTGAACCTTCTTGGCTCGCTTTAACCCACATGTAGGATATCTCTAACCCATTTCACGCTCAGGGTAAAATTGTCGTAAACTGGGAGTGCAGCGTGTCAGAAAGTTCCGGAGGAAAAGTAGAGGAGTGAAAACTTTTTTTTAATGTGAAAATGTCGATTGTGGAATACCGACAGAATGCGGAAGTTCGATCGATATTGTCTTCAGACACGAGAAGTGCCAACAAAAGGGGGATGCTTCCAGAGCGTATTTAATAGAGTTCCCAGTTCCAGAGGTATATGGTCTATGGACGATATCAGATCTTTCCTGGTCTATGCACCTATTGGTTCGTCCACGAATGGAGTTCATTCGGGAAAGCGTTCCTAGACACTTCTCCTGGAGGGGGGGGGGGGGTGGTCGTTGGGAAGGGTCGGTAGACGAGCCAGCAGACGGGAGTAACGATTGCCCCAACCCCACCCGTTCGGGTCGTCAGCCAGTCTCCGGGTGATTCAACCCCCATACTCGAAATTCTCGAAAAATCGAAATTTGGGTCTCGCTTATGAATATTTTATCATTTCTTCAATTTAGGTTCTTAATAGAAAATTTGTAAATCTAAATTTAGAGCATCCAAGTTGAATTCTTCAAATTTATAAAATGTATCAATTTAAAAGCATCCAGTTTTAAAGCCGATTAAAACTGTTGAGCACAATTTAAATTTTACACCCGAAAATGAAAGCTTGTACAGTTTGCAAAAAGCTCTTCTCCTGCTGTTTTTGCTTAACACACTTTTAACTCGATTGTACAGTGTTGCTATGGGTTTGAAGAAACAATTCTATCAGAATTTCCACATTTTCGAGCTCTCTCACGAATTAAATCCATTGATTACTCACGAGAACGTGTCGCTTTCGTGTACATGCAGAAAACTATCTGATCGCACGTTGCAATTCATGAGACTTCAGGGCTTTGTTAGTTCAGCTCTTGTTTCAAGACAGTTTGTCGAACAGTCCTTTTCCTCCATGGAAGTCAGATTCATTATGAAAATTCACATAGTCTCAATTCTAGTTTTATAATCAAGAAAAATTATATTAAATTTGAAATATTAATTTTTTAAAAGTTAGCCTGCTTGTTGCATAATTAAAATTCATATGGGCAAATTCTTTAAGGCAGCAAACATTAAATCCCAGGCATTTTACTGTATCATTGTTTTTAAGGCTGTTCGCTTTTTAACAGTTTTTGTCCGCTGTTCTTGCTTTTGACGGGGAAAGAAAGGAGACTAAAATAATGCATACCCTCCTTTGATCTTTACCTTCTGCCTGCCTGCAATTAACCTGTGCGCAGACTTTTTACCTTTACACACTGAAAACTGAAATTCTGAATGAGGATAAAAAAATGTTGCTCATTAATATTTCAATTATTATCTTCTGGTTAAAGAAGTGTCTTTTCCTCAAGGAATTTATTAATAGAGAGGTTTCATTGTAAGGTCCCGGATAGGTTTAAAGTTTTAAGAAAAATATCTTTATTTTTTATCATAATATCATAAAAAATGATAGGTTTATTTTAGTTGATCATAAAATAAAACTATCTGGAACTTATTTGGAATTTTAAGCTAGATCGTGTAGACTGTCTCTGTTTGCAAATCCACTGTATGTTACAGGTGATCATCGAACTCTGATAAAATGTTTTTTGTCAGCCTTATCATATTTTTAGGAATCTTACAAACGATGATCAAAATTTATACAGTAGGTTCTTATTTTTTGAAAACAAGGTTAAAGATTCAAATTAAAATTTTTTTGTGAGTACAGAAAGTTCTTCAAGAGTCAGAAACATTTTCTCTGATTAAGAAAAATACTAATGCATCAGATTGAGATAATTCCAAATTATTGACTCAAGGACGATTATCAGTTTTGGATAATTTTTTACTCTGCTGGAACTTCTTAGAATTATAAATTCGACCGAGGATAAATGACGTCTGTGAAATCGGAGGCTAATGTAGTCTGGAATTTTTTTCCTCACCACAAGCTTACAGCTTCATACGAATGATAATTTGATTAAAAATCTTATCAATCTAGTTATTTTTTAGAAATTATTTCAAATATCAAATAATCATTAAAAATTATTTCAGATTTTAAATTATGTTTTTAAGAATCTTACAGTGAATTATTAATGTAAGCTATTGGACTTAAAGTAAACAGCAAGGAAAAGAGAGAATCAATATAAGTGATAGTAAATTATATAATTTGTTAAAACCTGTTGAGGAAACGAAAGTAAAAGTTCTTATACTTTATGACAAGAAGTTTATCAGGGATTTATTAGCATAAGTGCAAGTGTAGGATGTTTAACGATAAACCGCACTTTCGCTTAGAAAAAGTGTATCTTCTGTTGGAAAGTTCTTCTGCTGAAGCGTTCATCATTCACTTTTTGTTCGCATAATTATTAATTATGATGAAAGGATGGAATTTTTTAATTATGAAAAATTAAAATTCAAAGTTTAAATTATCAAAACTTCTAACTTATGAAATATTCGAACTTAAAAACTTCTGAATTTTATAGATTCAAAAATAAAAATCATTTAAAATTCAAAGTTGAATTTAATATTTTTGAAAATTGTGTAATTATATTCAAATTAGAATCTATTTTTAAAAAATCTAATTTTTAAGCATTGAATTTTAAAAATCTGCTATTTCGGAAGCAAAAATTCTGAGGAATTCGAAGATAAAATTGTTCACTTTTAAAATTCCCAAAGTTTGAAAGCCTCCAATATTGAAATCATTAGAAATAGGAACGACATTTTGCAAAATTTTAAAAACATAGTATTTAAGATGAAGAGATCACATATTTTACTACGTATGGTGACGTGTCAGAAGTGATATCGATACGCGTGTAGAGTGACGTCTTCGTTACGGACGCCTACATATCGTCATTATAATGACCGGAAATTGATGGGTGAATATGCATGTGTGCATCGCAATATTTCTCTATATATGTATAAAGCGCCACCATCAGCGTCAATGTTGCAGACAATCGTTCAACCTCAGTCAAGTTCTCGAGCCTTTATAAAGTGCGAAAATACCAGTATCATATCAGCATATCTTCTTTTTAAAACGTTCTTTAATTCTTACAAAAACAGAAATTATAAATAATTTAATTAATTATTTGATTATTCAGTAAACGTATCAGGAACTTTAAAGTTATATTTTAGATCCATTCATTAGAAAGTAGAGATATTAATCCGAAATTTTTGTTTTCTAAAACCTGTTTTTTCTATAAACAGTCATTTGAACTCTAATTGAAAATTTAACTTTAAAACATTTTAAAACTCTTTTAGATTTTCCATTCGCTCTCTCATTTTAAAACACTGGCAGTTCAATCTATAAATAGAGGAAATTCGAGTTCTCCTGGAGTTTATAATAACAGCTGTTCTTTTTCTCATATACTCCCCATTTACTAATTAGGATCATCACTAGTTTCCCTCGACATTTTTTTCCCAAAAATTGAGGAAATAAACATAACTGCTTAATAATTCATTATTACAATACATTTTTGATAAAACAAGAATGTATGGAAATTATTTTTTAATTTAAAAATACTTCTTTTTTCAAAACGTCAAATATAATTGAATAAATGTTTTTTTGTTATTTGCTAATCTTTGAAGCAAATCGTGTGATTGACAGATTACTCTTAAACGACCAACAAGCCGTAAAAACAGGGAAGTCTTTCTATGGCCTCTTGAGTTAAGCTAAGGGAGCTGGTAAAAAGTATCTCTCCAAATATTATTGAACTCATCTCAATTAAAAGTGTTCCCTCATTAAATATTCATCAAGAGATAGACAAACGGTTACTTGAACTTCGACCTCCATTATGAGTGATTAAGAAGAATGGCAAATTGATAAGTACATAAAAATTCTGTTATTCCTGCTTCTCCTTTTGTTTCTTCTAATTAAACTAAATTGTCCATTCGTTAAAACGTTATAAAATGATAACTAAAAAAAATTTGCGTGCCTATTAATTTTGGGATGTTCTACTTTGATCGCTTTCGGAATGGGGCGATTTAAAATTTGGTGGCTTTCAACTTGGAAACTGGAATTTTTAAGAATACACTCATCTCGCGTAAAACGACCGCTAATTCGTTGGCCGGCCTCACGGTTGTTCACGCTTGATTGATTGTACCTCCCCCCCCCCCCTGAGCGTCCCTTGACGGCCTACACTGAAGGCCATCGCTCGAACAGTTAAGGCCGCCAGAAGTTGTTTACATCGTGACTCTCTGGGCATATACTTTTGTACATTCAGAGACTGTATATGCGGTCCTGAGTGTCGACATAAGAGTGCTCGCTCGTCGCTTTAAATCCGGTTCAAACTAGATTTTAATAGCACCCACTAGTTGGCCGTCTATCCCGAGGCCGGCCAAATTACGCGAGATGAGTGTATGGGTTATTTTAATTTTGGAGTTTATAATTTAGATCTATATTGAGTCATTAAAGAAGTCTAGAAGCTAGTCTTATTTTCAAATTTCAATTAGGAGAATTTGTTCAAACAGAATTTAATTTATACTCGGTATAATTGTTAGTCATGATATCGAAGATAAGGAAGGTCTTTGGGTTACGGTAAACAGGGTTTATGCACCTGAATGCTCTTCTCCTCGTCCATGGTCTTATTGATTTATATTCAGAGGCCGAGCGACCACCCTCAGCTGCCGACATTGCCCTCGAACACTCTCACTCTTCTAGAATTTTAGAACTCTCAATCTCACTATTAAAAGTTTCTTTTTTTATCGTATTTTGTAATCAAAGTTGTTTTCCCTTCGAAATCTTTAAAACAAAAGTACCTTTTACTAATACAGAACTCTGAACCGGGTCAACTTTTTTTTTTATCATAAACAGTTCAGGCAATTTGATTCAAGCTTGGATAATCTTGTAAAAATCAAAATTTTTTAAATTGCTAAACAAGGAAGAGAATTGATTAACTTGTTTAAATTGGCAAATAAGGGAAAGAGACTTGATTTTTATTCTAATTATAGAATTTTCGAAACTAAAGTTAAAGCCACACCAGGTTGGAAGCTTCAAAAATAAAAAAGGTTCTAATTTTCCAAAAATGAAATAATCCTGAGATTTTAATATAAATTAATTCTATATTATTAGAATTCCTATTCAATTTTTAAAAGTTTCAAAGCCTTTTTTAAAAATTTAATTAAACGATACAGTCGATTTCAGAGCACTTAATGGATTTATTCACCAGATACTTCCTTTGGAACTTTTATTTCTAACAGGTATTAAATCTTAATCGTTCATAAACTTTTTATTCAAATCTAAAAAGGAAACCGCAGTGGACTATTGTTTTGCATTCTTAATTCCAACTCGAATTTTTATATTTATTTTATCTTTATTCTATCTTTATAGGAAGTCCATTTTTAAAAATTTGAACTTTATACGATAATTTTTATGGAACAAAAAGGACCGTTTTACTTTTAAGTGAGAAAAATTCTTGGTAGTGAAAACTAGAATGAAAAAGTTATAATATCACTTCTCCCTTTTAATGTCTCGAGTTAATCATAGAGTGATGCAGGAGTAGAGAGAAGACTAATGGTACTTGGTGGCTCTTAGCTCACCAGGGTAATTGATTTCACTATATGTACAGAAGAGTCTTGATGGTGTGAGTTCTTTAAGCAGGTATGTAGGGAAATGGGTAGACCGGTCTTAGAACAGGTGATTACTGATCCTGTGTTAGTTTTGTTTCTGGTTGGTTATCTTCTTCACTTCTTAGCTACACTCTGCTCCGCTAATGTACTCGTCCGCACGAATGTAAATGCATCTGAAAGGAAGAAAGTGCAAAGAAAAATTTTCTCCTTTAAATTTCTCAGAATCTAAGAATATTCCTTCGTCATAAGCTGGAAAATCTCGGTTGACTTCTTTCTGATATTTTAATTTTTAATATCCCAAACTGTGTACTTTGAAATTAATCCAATCTAGAAAAAAAAATTGGAATTGATTGTGACTCAATTTTCAGAAAAAAAGCTACTTCTGTGGGATAGTTTTTTAAAATTTTTTTTCTAGATTTCGGTCCCTTATAGGGCGGAAAGTACATTGGATCGTGCAGAGCATGTATACGAGGGTATCGATGTTTTGTTGAGTTTCATGTGGCTCGATAACGCTTAATGGTAACAGAATCTGTTCGCACTTGCAAGCAAAGGCCAGGCTGAGAAATCACTGAGTTCGCCTTTAAACGAATCTCTTTTATCGTAGGAATAACGGTACAGATTCGAGAAACTGGTATCGAGACAAGCTCTGCTCGCGTGCCACAGTTGATCTAAGAAATGAGTCTGAAGCTAAACTCTCAAGCATCCGTGTAAAATGGAGTAGATACTCGATTACTCGATTTTCTCCGGTTAAATTTTAAAATCATCTTCGAGAATAAATATCAAGTGAAAATTAAAATAATTCTCAAATAGAAATAAATCCTTCAAATGAAAAGGGAGAATAAAAAAAGGAAATAAAAAACTATCGAAGGTTGTAATAATTTTTTTGAAAGCAAAATATTTAGGTTTATTTTCAGAATGTAAATCTTTCTTATGTCGTCTGCTTTCTAGAAAATGATTTTATTATACTATATGATAAGTTTTATTTTTCCCGTTAGCTCTCTCGGGTCTTTCAATCTTAGTTCATGTCGTTTCTTCGTATGAACTGTGTATCTAGTATGTCGTCCCATTAAGTCGAGTTTAAAGCAGAAAAAGTGTCTTCTCACATTGGATCTCACCAGCGTTGCATCTTCCATATGCTCAGCAGGTGCAATCTCCAACAAATAGAAATCCATTTATAATTATTTTCACAGAATTAGAGATTAAGGGCGGATTTCACCAACTGTAATTAAAATTTTAATCAATGATTAACTCAGTTTAACCGCTGGTGATTGGCCGGTTGAGTTAATCCTTGATCAACCAGAGTTGGTGAAACTGGCCCTAAGATTTACAAATAAATGTTAATTATGTCTAATTTAGAAAACTTAATTTTCCAGCCTCCCAAAATCTGAAAAATATATCTTCACCAACTCTTGATATTTACTATTTTATTTTACAATCCAAAGAATATTTTTTCTTTCTATTTCTTTATTTTTATCTTTAAAAAATTTGAATTTAAGGACCATCGTAGCCTAGATACAAGTATAAGATAGCTTATCTGTCCTTATTTTCCTGCCCCAGTCACAGATCGAACTCCAGTTTATTCTGCTATCGATTGTCGTAGGTGTGCTTCATTTCCTCCTGCTGAGATTGCTTTCTTAGAAGTTGGAGTGACAGCCTCGCTATCATTATCGTGACACTAGTGAATGATAAATGGCATGCTTTGCATATATATTCTTGTATTTAGATGGTCATCTACCCAAGTTGAAGTGTCATTATTATTATTCTCAAAATATATGTATTTGTCTTCCTTTCGAAAATCATAAATCATTTTGACTAGCACAGAAATTTCCTAGCTTACAATCTTGCAGTTTCTTTTTGTATAATGTTGCTATAAATGGCTGCTAAACAAATTTCAAATTTTATTTCTAACTTTTTTAAATTCTAGAGCGGTTTTAATTAATGATTTATTTCTAAATAAATGTCGCTGATACTTTCCTCTACGTGAGACTCATCTTATCTTTGTTCCACAGATCTCTTGCGTATCAACAGTTTCCGGGCAAGTGATATGTCTGTTGCTTATTGCTCGACGGAGTCATTTTACATGAAGCCACAATGCATGAAAACCGCAATAGAATCTGGGCACGCTTACATTCTCCCTCGTTCAATAAGCATGTAGCTGTAAAATTAGAGAAAAGAGATAATCCATCGACTGCTCTGATAAATACGTCTAGAGATGCTTTTCCAAGATTCCAATTAAAAATTAAATTTCTAATTTCAATTGGACATTTTTAAATGAATCATAAAGGAACCTATTTATCAGAGTGTTCCCTTCTCTACTCCAAAATTCATCTTTTTTTTTTTCAAAGAACACCTCAGATTTAGTATCGACCCCAAAACTACAAGCTTGGAATTAAATTGCACTAAGAATTCATAATCCACTTTTATTATTTTAAGACTGATTCCTATTTTCACAATCTTCATGTTCTTCATTTCTCGATGTTCATTTACCCTGAATGTTGAATCTTAGAAAATTAAGAAGGAAGCTGTTCCTTTTACTAAAATTGGAAATTTTCTCTTGTTGCAGGAGGCGGAAGTAAAGATGGAAAGGGAGGAAAGGATAACGTTACACCTTCCGGTCCATATCCGGGTGAGTATTCCAGAATTTTAAAAACATTTCTTGGGTTAGAGGTTAGAGAATCGATCCAATTTTAAAAGATCCGATGCAGAAATTTTTCTTCTTTCATAAATTTAAGATTTCAGTAATATCTGTGTCTGATTTCTTTGGATCTCAGTTTCGTGTGATTTAACGTGAATGGAACAACGTGCATTTGTCTATTTTTAAACCTTGCCAGCTTTTGCCTCAACCGCAATAAGAAATCGTGGAAATATTGCCGCCGAAAACCACAACCGAAAATAAACTGGACTATCTTACCCGGAGTCCCGTTGCATCCCGAAAAGTCAGGGAAACCGTTTCATAAAACTAGTTATGTGTAAAGTTATTCGAGTCAGGAAAACGTAAATAAAGTTGCGAGAGAAATGTGTAACTTTATTGAACAGTTCTAACAGGATTTTGTTTCATAAAACTCTGATGGATCAATGACGAATGAATAATTTTCTACATGAAAAATCGAGCAAAATAGTCTAGGGTGAAATGAAAATATTTTGCGAATCCTCAATAAAACCTTTCAGCAGGTTACAGTTATTAGTTTTCGTTCCAAAAAAAAAGTTTCAGTTTATCAGTTTTCGATATAAAACATTGTTTTAGTTTTTGTTTCAATATTTCCTGCTGCAGAGGATATATTTTTGTTTGAGTTAGAAACTTTGTATCCGGCTTAATAAAATCAATTCAATTGAAGTGAAATAAAATATTAGTCTGATGCAAAAGCGAGAAAATAATTTCTAGATCTGTTTTGATTTCGAAAATAAATATTAGAAATCTTTTTCAAAAATATGGTAAATTAAATCTATTATGTTTTATTTTCTTTTTGAGACAATTTTTAAAGGATCTCTATTCGTCAGATATGTTTTGCAAAAGGGTAGGTATCTCGATGTTCTTCCGTACTGAACATCTGCAGATTATTCTGGGATCTAATGGTCTTTGTGTTCTAAGAAAACATGTGCATCTCAAGGACAAATGTCTAAGTTCTTCTGGTCCTAAAACCAATTTTTGAAAATTTTATTATATTATTAAGAAAAAAAAATGTATATTAAATTTAACTCTCTGGACTAGTTGCTTTTCTAGACATCTGATATTTCCAGAAATTCAAATTCAAAATTGGAAGCTAGAAACATTTTTGAAGTCTTAAACACGTTAGTGAAAGTCAAGTTTTTAACACTTTCCGGTCTAGTAGACTAACTTTTTATTTTCTCGTTTTATAGTAGAGTAGTTTGTAACAGATTATCAAACACACTTTCCATTTAATATTATTTCTCTAAACGCAGAATATATGTATAATCGCTATAAGTTTCGGTTCTTTAATTTTGCTTAAATAAAATTTTCTTTTCCTGAATTATCAGTCAAAAATAAAGCAGGAAATACTGAATTTAAAAAAAATCAATTTTTGTTCAGTTTTGAAAATCAGAACCAGAAAAATATTGAATTTATGAGAATAAAAGAAAATTTAAAGTAAAAAATTATTTCTGGTCTGAAATAAAAGGGAAATTCGGTGATTGCAAGTCTAAAACCATGGAGTATTTCCGGGACAGAATCATAAGAGATTCAGAGATTGAACCAGGCTTTTTGAAAAGCCTCTTTTTTTTGTTCAAACTCCCGCGCCCAGGGCCGAATTTAGAGCGAAACAAGACAGCGCGAGCGCACAGTCATAGTGCTCCAAAATATCTTCTCTCCCACCACTCAAATACTTCGTCTCCGTGGTGAATACCGAGCCTATTAATATTACTTGGTTATTTTCGTGACGACTTCTCACCCTGCTTGCTAGCTTACTTTTTCACTAAAATCTCTATCCTGAATGCAAACCACTCTAGTTCTATAATCTAATCGATAAAATTTAAGACCAAAAGAGATTTCTTTTATTTCAAAGAGATTTTTATTTTTAGAATATCATTTTTATTAATATTAAACATTGTTAAATTAGGATTGTTCAATTCAGTAAGCTTGAAAAATAATTGTTGTCAAGCTTTATCGGACCTAAAAGTTTAATGTTTTTTCCAATTTCTCGAAGAAAAACTTGCAAGGTGAAGAAACCAATAAAGATTAAATTATAACATATTTTCTCATAAATCAAACAGCCAGAAGCTCGGGAGATATAATTACGACCCTCGCAGAGTTTGCTCCTGCTTCGAAAATAAAAGGTTTCGATTATTAACTCCAAATGTCAATTCTCATTATTTTTGAAAACTCCAAACTAGTTCGACTTTTTAAAAAGAACTAATCCAATTTGTTAAAAAGAACCAAATCCAATTTGTTAAAAACAGTTTTCCTTTCTCGTTACATACATCATTTTACCTAAACTGAATAAAAATGAGAATCTAAAAATCAAAGCGGGAAATATATTATGTAAAAAATGTTAATTTCTTTCTATTATTGTTTGTGAATGCGTGATGGGAATTCTCAATGATTTGAGAGCAATTACCCGTAAAAGCTCCATTGGAAAGATTTCCCTCATGAAGATTGATTTTTTCGTCTTTCTCTCGTCGATTCTGAGCGACAAAACGTTGGAAGATAATAGGTCTAGGTCTCGATGGATTTCCACTCCACGTGTAGAAAAAGATGAGTAAGAATAGAAACAAAAATATAAATAAGTATGCAGATGAGAACAGTGCAGAGGGATGCTGCGCGAGAGATCGGACACACCCGAGACTCTGCGTCTATGTGCTATAGGTACTCTATTGGTATTGATCCGCACGCACCACTCTCTGTGGACCCAACGCTATCTTTCCTTTCCTCCTCCGTTCATTAGCCCGCATATGTACTTACAAGCCAAATATAATAGTTTAATAATCCAGGAATTATTGACCTAGGTATTAGCTACAATTAATCTCTATTATGCTCGATGGAACTTCCTGCTAAAGATGGTCAGATCAATTCGAAACTAAATCAATCACCAGTTTCAAATAAATCCTGTGATTGAATTTAAGATTTATTTTCCAAAGGATACTTTAAAATTGGGAAATTTTATCATTTGTAAGCTATCAGCAATAAATTCTTTAAAAACTGGATTTTAGAATATAAACTTTTCCCCAATGTTTATTTCCTTAAGATTGCTTAGAAAAATAACATGTCATGAAAATAACTAGCAAACAAGTTTTGAAACTAACTGTTGAAAAATTTGATCAAATCTGCCGAAAACTTAAGAAACAGAACATTTTTAAAATAAAAATAAACCTGTTGCTCTGGAGCTTGCAGTTTTTAAAAATATAGCAAGACGGCTTTTCACTGGAGACGATAGACCTCGTGATACTTTTTAAATTTAGAAAATGGGTCATATTACTCAGATTTGAGAGCATTGTTAAAAACAAGGAAAACTGTAGTAAACTTTTAAATGCTTTAAATCAAACTTTGATTTTATACCGACTATTTCTTAAATTATCAAAATAGCTTATAAAATATTTTGGAGTGATGTTTGTTGTGAAGACTACAGACTAAAAATATGCATTACATTTATTGATTCATTGTATATCGTTTAAGCATTGGTCAAAGTAAAGCTTCGTTGTTCTGTTAATCCGAGTTACCGGAAGGGGTGCTACTTATGATTCGACCAGCATACATTGTCAGACTTCCCTCGCTTAACATATTGCACGTGTGGAAACGTGGTTAAAATACTGTGAATAATAATACACACAGCTCAATTAATTCGACCTCGATAAAAAGGAAAAAAGAAAAAAAATTCCAGAAGGAATATCAGTTTTGTCACGTCCTGTTTGTTCCCCATACCATCAGTATTCAAAATAATTTTCAGCACGTTTCCTGGATAAAACAATATTTTAAACTAGATAATTTTCAGATCTGATAACAATTCCAAATAAATGTTCCCAGCGAGTCTAGTAATTATTGGACGAAATTTACTGGTTATATATTATTTAATAAATGGACCAGTTTCTAATTTTATTATAATGGTATTTCACTTTTTTTTATTCCAGTCGATGCCAGTGATGCACCTAAGAAGAAAGGATTCTTCAAGAATTTTTGGAAGAGATCGCGTCACTATTCTCTGGAAAACCAATAGCCCAGGTGCGCCAGGGTAACCAATCGCCAACGACAGCGTCAAGAAAACCATCAACAACGCCACATCGCCACCACAACCCTTTCAAGTAACCCTTGCTGCTGCATTGTCCAGTAACACGTGTGCTGTGGAACACTAAAACGGAAGTACGTCTTTTGAAATACATTTATTGAACTTGTGCATTTTTTCTAAACTTTCAAAATAGATACGATTCTTAAAAGAAGCAAAGTTTTAGTGGAGAAATATAAAAAAACGAAATCCAAATTCAACTGAAAAATTTTTATAAATGTAAAGATTGTTTGAAATTATCCAAATGGTTTTAATTTTAATTTAAAAAATGGATTATGTTTTTAAAACAAATATTTGCTGTGAAGTATTAAGAGATTGGCATTAAGCCAGAGGCTGTTGACCATCTTTTGAGGTCACAGCGGCTAAGAAATTGAGTTCTGGTGTATAAGATTTTTCGCGTAGCATCTTTATCCCTAATTTTCACAAAACTTTTTTTCTTCGAATATCTAATAAACAAAAGATCGGAGAATTTTTTTATCAAAAGCGAGAAAAGCAATCTATTTTCTCATTGCAGGACAATCCTTTTTGAAACTCCCGCAAGCCTAGAGGCGACGATCGCTTAACGGACTTTAATTGAGATCCACGAAGCCAAAGAGGCTACGGAGAAAAAACCGCCATCGATCGAATGTTCATCTCTGCTGCCCTTTGATAACAAAAAAGCGAAGTAAAAAAAAAAACAGAAAAAAAAACTAAAACGCATGATTGTCGTAGACGAGTGTGAGAGCGAGAGAGAAAGCCTGTCCTTTTTTTGTCAAACCGTTTCAGCACGGGGTAGTGGAGTGTTTTTTGCGATAAAGAGATAAATATACGTGTATAATAATGTTGTCGTGACGTTGGTAGACTCTGGGTTACCGAGTATGTGTTTAAACGTTTGCACAGACCATGTAAAAGTACGCAATGTGATTCAGAAACGTTCTAGCGAGTTCGAATTAAAAGCCTAGCTTAATAATAACGCCGATTAATGCTGACAATTACAAAGCCATAAAAATTATAACCACCATGGCCTAATATCGTTCGTGCTCTTCTAAACGATTTTTATACCAATTTTTATCAATCACTAAAGTATGGAATAGCAATTTATTCGATTTTCAGTCAAGGAGCAGAAAATCAGTTTTGTTTCTTTTTGTAAATACATTAATTTCGACGTTACTCTCCAAGAAGCAAAATATTTAGTTACAAATATTTTCTGATAGAGCCAAATTTTAGATTAATGGAGAATTTGAAAAATAATCCATATGAATATTTTATTTATTGGCAATAGTTTTTTTTGTTACAATTATTGTAAATGCCTTGGGACGAAATTCAGCTGCAATTGCACAGAGCTTAGGATTTTTTTTGGAAAAAAATAGAAATTTCTTAGCAAGGGAGAGTTTTTAGTTTGGGAAAGACGTTCGTTCTATCGACGATCATCGATAAATGACGTAATTATTTTACTCGGCCCTACACAGGCACGTGTAAGGCTTCGAAGTTAAAAGTTTTCGAGTGAGAAACCCGCACTGTGAAATTCTCGGAGATGTTTCTCAGAGCGTTTCAAGAAGCGCTCGAGATGACTCCGTACAACTGCGATAATCGTCCTTATTATTAGGGTAATTAATATCGCTGCGATCGTCGAATTATTCTTTACGAATAATGAATGATTAATTATATATATAAATAAAAAAAGAGTATTCGAGTATAGCATACTTAAACGTGTAGACGATTTGAAACGTGTGAAATCTAAAATGAGAAAGAGACTGCATTCGCGTGGGTGTGAGTGAGAGTGCACGAGTGACTGATAGAGACAGAGAATGTTATTATTGATTTACGATTGCAAGTTAATAGAATCATTTAACATGTTGTAATGTTACTAATAATGCGATTACACGCTCGGTAACGATAACAATAATATTCTTAATAACATTAATATGGATAATATATGATTAATTGAGATTCTTGCTGATAATATAATGAGTACGATAAACGATCACGGTAATGCGATTACTATATTTAATATAATTTTTAAATTATAATAAATTAATCGTAGGAAAGTCGTCTGTTGTTTTATTTCTTAACATCCCGTCTTCCAGATATCAATTTCCATTTTTTTTGACGTATAAAGTAAAATTGAGATACCTTCTGTAACATCATTCTTTGATCCTGATACAAAAACTTTGACATGACTTAATAAATTAAAATTGAGATACCTCCTTTGTCATTCTGTAATCCTGATACATTTTCAAAATGAATTATAAATTTAAATGAAATACCTCTTTTGACATTCTATAATCCTGATAGAAACTTTTTAAAATGAACATTGAATTAAAATTCAGACACCTCCTTTGGCCTTCTATAAACCTGATACAGATTTTTAAAAATTAATTATGAATTAAATTTCAGACACCTCTTTTGGCGTTATGTAATCCTGATATAAAATTTTTAAAATGAATATTTAAAATAAAATTTTTTTATTAAATAAATTTAATTGAAAGATCTGCTTTGACATTCTATGATCCTGATATAAACTGTTTAAATGAATATTGAATTAAAATTCAGACACCTCCTTTGACCTTCTGTAAACCTGATACAGATTTTAAAAAATTAATTATGAATTAAACTTCAAATACCTCCTTTGGCATTCTGTAATCCTGACATAAAATTTTTAAAATGAATTATTAATTTAATTGAAAGACCTCCTTTGACATTCTATGATCCTGATATAAACTGTTTAAATGAATATTGAATTAAAATTCAGACACCTCCTTTGGCCTTCTGTAAACCTGATACAGATTTTAAAAAATTAATTATGAATTATACTTCAAATACCTCCTTTGGCATTCTGTAATCCTGACATAAAATTTTTTTAAAAAATTATTAATTTAATTGAAAGACCTCCTTTGACATTCTATGATCCTGATATAAACTGTTTAAATAAATATTGAATTAAAATTCAGATACCTCCTTTGGCGTTTTTTGTCGATTTGCTGTAATCCTGATACAAAATTTTTAAAATAAATTATAAATTTAATTGAAAGACCTCCTTTGACATTCTGTGATCCTGATACAAACTTTTTAAAATAAATTATAAATTAAATTTAAAGACCTCCTCTGGCATTCTGTGATCCTTATACAAATTTTTGAAATGAATAATCCTAATAAAATTTTCCAAACGGCTCCTTTGGCAGCCTGTGTTCCTGGTACATGTTTTCTAAAATTGATTATTCTCAACAAAATACGAAAAATATTTGAATTTCAGCAAACCCCATGTTTTCATTTCACTCATGTTCCAAAATAATTTTAAAAAGCTTTTAAGTGTACATGAAGGCAAATAAAGTTTTTATTATGTTATTTGAAAACAGAGTCAAAAAGGAAAAGGAACATCTCTCAGGTGTTCATCCTGGTATTTGGCCAACGCTGAATGAGAAGTTCGATATTAAATTTGAACTTTCGCCTGGAACGAGAAGACGAATATTATTTTTTAAGTCGAAAAACCACCTTGGACAAATCTCATATGCATAGCCTGGATATGAAGGGAAGATTCAACCAATGTAAAAGAAAGGCGGATTAAAAAGCCTTCTCTTCGTAAACTCAAATCATCTCGTAAATCGCTGCCGGTTTTACGCAGCCTTGGAAATAAGGAAAAAGATTAAGTGTATCAATAAGCTACATCATAATTAAATGTGAGATTAAAATTCAATAATAATTAAGAAATCATTTTTGCGGCTTCAATTTTCTAAATCATAAAACCTTAACTATTCTTCTTGAAAATGTTTTAGAGTAAAAGAATAAATTAAAAATCAAATTAATAAAAAGTTTTAGTTTTTCTAAATAACACAGGTAAGTAAGATAAACATTTTAAAATACTGTGATCACGAAAAATTATTTTTAGTTCAGATTTACGTGTCTCGTCTACTTTTTCAGGTCAAAGCAAACACGCCTTGTACACCACTTTATACAAATTTATTACTCTCTTAACACAATCTTACTTTCGACGTATGCAAAAAAATGTTCGGAGAAAGTTTCATTTTACAAAGCTACACCTAACGTTCCGAGTTCTTTTCCGCTCTTCGTCCTCTTTTCTCTCACGCTCTCTTCTCTTTCTCTCTCTCTCTCTCGTTGTCCCGTGCTTAAAATATAAATACACCCCGACCGATCGCCGAACGAGGGAAATTATCGATCTCTGCAAATACGACTTACAATTGAAATACTTACAACTGAACAAACATCAAACTGATCTGATACAAAACGAATACATATTGAAATTAATTTTTCTAATATCATTTTTAAAGAGATATAAAATAGTCTCTTTGTTACAACCAAAAAATTCCACTAAAATCTTCTTTAATCTTAAAATCCTCCTTTGATGACTTCAATCTTTTTTTTTTTTTTTTTAATAGACTCGAGGCTTCTCCCTCGTTTCGACGTTGGGTCGCGCGCAGTTCATACGAACGACACAGACATCCGACATCATATTGTAGGGAACAGTAAAGACAAAAGAAAGAACAACTGAACTGTCTTAGTTTCCACGTTTAAATCTTCTCGACTCCAGTTATACTTCAATCTTTTATTCCTTTTTTATCAATAAAAATCATTACATAGTAGTTTGGGCCGCTGCTTGGCATCACACGAATCGACAAGCAATCAGTAATAGTAATAGTAGCGATAGCAGTAATAGTAGTAGTTTATAGTCGGTAGCAGTAGAGTGACAATGAATGATTGCGAATCGGTCGCAGTCACAGGTCCACGTGAGGGAATATCCGCGATGTCCTTTTTCAGCGGTACCCAATTTTTTAGGCTCTTTGCTGTCCTCTATGGCACGCAAGAAAACTTTAACAAACAAATTTCCTTTTACTAAAAAAAAGACCCGAAAAATCTGCACGAGAAACGAGATCAAGATTTCAATTCTTCTGATACAAAAACTGTAGAAAATTTAGTTCTTTCACGCACACTTTCCGGGACTTTAACTAAGAATATTTTCTTTGCTTCTTGTTAACATCCCGAATCGCAGGATTTTGGAAAAGAGGTGAAAAAATTGTATCCTAACCGGTTTTGCTACTACTTCTGCTCGCTATAGGCTTGAAATCGGACTTATTTCGACTGTCACCTCTCTTTCTCCGTTCTCTCTCCTCTTTCCTAAGAAAAGAAGGACGATTTCCTCGGTGTACCAATGACATTTACATCGCGGTATTCCTCTCACCGCACTTGTGTGTGTTTGTTTTAAAATTGTGTGGTGTATTCTCATGTGTGGTATGTTGGTGTGATTCGTGTCGCGACTCGCCCTTTCATCCTTAGCTACCACGCCCAACTCCTCGATAAAAATCTCAGCAATATGACACGTCGTTCGTCATTCCTCTCTTTCTTCTTCATTATCTGTTTTTTTAGCGAATTTTCCACTGTTTTTCTTACACATAGCAATAATAAGACAAGTAAATAGCTAAAAGGACCGCATTTATGATAGCGAGGACGCGATCCGGTAAATTTTCCGGAGCTTGTCACTCGCGCCGTCGCATGCTCGCCCTGTTTCGTTTTTCTTTTCTTCAAGAGCTTTTCCTCAAAAGCTTTCACTCATCTACACAGCCACACGCACACCCACAATTTTCCTATTTCTCATTCGCGCTCACTTTCTCTCCGAGGCTCCTTCTCTAGAACCCGGTAACAAAAGTTCACCCTCTCTTCAATTCCTTTTTCACTCTCTTTCTCTCTCTTTTTCCTTTTTTTAAATCGTTCTCTCTATCTTTCTTGCTACCTTTTTTCCTTTCTCGCGCTCTCACACACTTTTCGCAGCTACAAAAGACTGTAACCTAATACAATAGTTTAATATTAATATAATAATTATTATTATCGTTACACTTAACTTAGTTATGTGTGTATGTGTGTGTTTCTTTTCCACGTCAGCGAAGCGTCGCGCAAGCGGCCAACTGCACAATTTGGTTCAAGTCGCACTGTTGCGCTCGATCTGCTCGTGCTGTGGTGAGATATTTTTTTAAAAAATTTTTTGTGACTCGACAGAAACGCTATTCACGATCGCCCCCACCGGAGTTCACTCGTGAGAAAGAGAGAGAAAGAAAGAGGGTTGGGAGAACAAAAAATAATGGAAACAAGGAGGGATTATTTAACGAGGAGAGAAAGAGAGAGAGGGGAAAGTGGGGGCGAGTGAGTGTGACAGTGTGAGATGTGTGTTTCTTTCGTTTTCGCGAATGTTCCATGTCGACTTGAAGAAGAGAGAACGATGTCTGGCTTACATTGCTGCTGCTGATGATGACGCTGATGCTCTCATCAATTCGAGCAGCAGACTTGCGGCAGCTTCGGCGCGACTCGTGCGGCACGGCGCGTTCATTCCATTCGCTGTCATTAAAAAATCATCGACCGTATCGTTATTATTAATATTAGATATTTGTGTTGGGTCCCAGTGATCACTGAAACAAAAAAAGGAAAAAAGCTCCTATTAGATGAATTTCATTCAAATCTCTCAGAGAAAGAACCTAGAATTATTACTTTGAAAGATTTGGTTCCTGAAGCTTAGAAAAACTTCTAAATATTTAAGAAAATTTAAAAGGATTGGACAATTTCAAGAAATTTAATGGCTTAAAGAAATTAAAATAATTATGCAGACTCAGAAACCTCATCTTTATGCACCAGAAGTTTTGAACGATTAAATGAACGAAATTCTTTTTCTTAACTCAAAGCTATCTTCAATTTTTGTTCCAATTATAAATAAAAAGAAGGATCGTGAGATTTTTTATCACTACATTAGTTTCTCTGCTATAAGAAACCAATATTTTAGAACAAATCTGAGTTTAAAAAGAAATCAAATAATAATTTCGTTCATTTGAACGTTCAGAACTTCAGGCACATTATCTTTCAGTATTTCTGAAGAGCTTTTAAATTTTTTGAAGCTTTCTAGTAATTTAAGATAGTTTTGAGGACTAATAAAATGTAAGGAAATGTTTATTATTTTATTTTGGACCTCTCGTTTGCATCTAATTCTACAAATTTAGTAATAAATGCTATTTAAGAATAAATATTGCATAAATATCATTTGCTTCTAATAAACAATTAGTTCTATTTACAAAATTTACTACTGCATTCGTAGAAAAGTTTAGATGTTCTTCCTGTCAACAACTTATATGGATAAGGTAGGGCAAACTATTAAAAATAATTGCAGTCATTTCTTTTATGTAAGTTGAGTCAAACCTCTGAAGTTCCACTAAGTAAATTTGGAATGAGAGGGAAAAAACTCAAGTCCACTAATTTGCATGAAAAAAAGGGAATTCCCGCCTCTTCAATCTCAAAAATATTTTAAATATTCCTTTATCTTGTAGTATGTACTTTATATTTATAATATCACATAATAATAAAACTATTATGCTGTGCTAAAATCATACTACATACTGAAGAAAAAAGTCTTTGATTCATTTAACCAAATATGTAGATTCAAATTGTCAATTTTATTTTTTAAACCAAAATTTTTTTCACTTTTTTAAAACAAATTAAGGAACGTAATTAATTTATAGAACTACTATCTTGCAACCTTGCCATGAGGATGAGGAACTGGAAATTATCACACTTGCTTATCAAATAACTCGTCCTCTGTCAAAGGCCATCATTCGTTTTCACTATAACTACAATAGATTATCTGAAGATCGTACTGTTTTTCTTTAGTGACTCAATCGTCTAGTCTACTCCCGCGGAGCGTGACAAGAGGTAAACCCCCATAGCACGAAAGGACAAATCGCCTATGCAGTTACGGATGTAAAGGCTATTTCACGCTCGTTGAACGATGATGCAATACCCAATGAAGAACGCGTGCAACAGGCATCGAACCACGCGATAGGAATCAGACGTCTCTCTTTGACAATTAGACCGCGATAAAGGAACTCGGAAGTGAGATGCTGCGCAATCATTTTTGCGAAAAATCCGTTTCGATTTGCTAAAACGAAAATGCCAATTTTACCCTAATTTTCTCAAGTCACCATTTCCTGTAAAGCCAGACATTTCTCCATTTGCAAACAAATTTGTCGATTTTAATTTCCCAGGACTTCCAATTTCAATTATTTGCTACTTAATTCTTTAATTATTTTAAAATTTTTAAAGTCGAAGGTCTTCGAACTTTTTATACTTTCGAATCTGTTGCTTTAAAAAATTCCTTTTTCACTACGCTTATTTGGAAATACAATTTTCAAATTAAGATTTAAAAATCGAACTTGAGATTTTAGCCAGCAATGCCACAATATCTAGCACCAGATGAAATAAATAAGTAGCATGTAAAGAAATCGAGTCACGTATTCACAAGAATTCGGATGAGATCAAATTTTTAAAATGCGATGACATCATTCTTCCCGCAGAATAAAAGTCACGAGATTAAAATTTGAAATCTGTTCCAAAACTTGACAATTTTTTTTCCTCTTTTCCATATTTCCTCTTTTCTTATATTATCACAGGAAGCTTCTTTACTCATATTTAACATTCGTCTGCATGCAACAAAGTAAGAAGGCGAAAGAGTCAAAGTGTTAGTGCATGGTTGTTACGAGTGACTCATGCCATAGCAGAGATATGTAATTTTATTTCCCACTGAAATTGCTGGAGAAAATTATGCGCACTACTCTACCGTTTGGTCATCTGCATAATACTTTTAAAGCAATGAATTAATGTCAAAATAGACCGATGAAAAGAACACCCCAAAAATTACTGTTTTTCATCTCCAAACTACCCAAAATTTCGAGGCTACTTATTTTAAAGCTGCTAAAATTGAAAAGGTTTAAATTTAAAAGCACATGAATTTGAAAGCGAGCAAATTTTAAAAAATCCTAATTAAAGGACTAGAATCTGAAGACTTCCAAATACAAAACTATAAAACTTCAAAACTACATATAAAACAACAAAACTATAAAACTTTAGATTATTTTACATTTTGAATTTCAAGAATTTGGAATTTTGAATATTTGTTGGTTGACTAAGTACCACTGTCAGAAAAATTAATTTCTTCTAGAACAGTTTCAAAGTCTGGGCTTAATGTCTCTGTTTTTTATATTTGTACACAGATAAAAGAAATTCCACTTCTTACACTTACAGGAGCCCTTGAGTAATAATTTTCAATGTTTCTAATGAACCAAAAATTGGATTTTAGGAAGTTGGCATTTTGTGTTGATCGTTTCGTGTAAAGTTTGTTCGTTAGGCAATTTGGTTTGTAAGAAGTGGAATTTCTTTTATCTGTATACAAATAAATATTTAACGATTGAAGGATCCTCCCTTGTCGCAGATGCTTTTGTTTGATTGGAAATAAATGAAAGTAAGGTTCTGAATGTGAGGGGCTTGTTTCCCTTGTGCAATGCGATGACCTGGATGATAAGTGTAATCCATTATCAGTACTGACCTAATAGCCGCAGGACAGGAGGTAGTCGCCCAACTTTTCGACGACGGAGGCAGCCTGCTGTGGTTGAATGGGGTCCTCGTAAAGGGAAACGACTACTGCTTGGCTCGTCTTCATGCAGTGAACACCGATCTTACCCAGTTTTGCCCTAATCACTCTATCTGTCCCTGACAGATAAATATACCTATTGCCAGCTAAGGTAACTCCCGACGACGTCAAAATGTCTTGCTCCTCGAAACCCTGGACCAGCTTCGCGAGTTCTTCTTTACTCACCTGAAAAAGAAACATTATTCTCAAATTAATATAATAATCAATATTTGCGAGAAGATGGTAAGATTTCAACTTAAATTAAAAAGATTTTCAAAATATTGAATACAACTATAAGCAGAATTGGCGAACGCACGCAAGGATAATAAGGGAATTTCAATTAGGCACCTCTGGTGCAATAATATAATTAGATCCAATTACTTCTAATTACATAACTAATCCAATCAAGTGAGAGAAAATAAAAAAAGGGGAAGAAAGAAAGAGAGAGTGACAATTGAATTCGGTGACTCGGTAGCGATCCCTAGAAAATTGTTTTCTAATCGTTCAATTTATTGCTTTCTGATCCTTGTATTTGCCTGTTGATGATTAATTTGTTTTCTGGTAGAAATTTAATTTGTCCATTCCTAGGACAATTATGAATCATAATCCTCATGATATAATTGTTTGCTTCTGGCGAGGAGGTAAAAAAGAGTAGTTAATGAGCAATTTCATAGAGAAATTTTTTATCGAACTATATGTGAAATTCAGATTTTTCAGTTTCTCAAGAATCTTCTCAGTCAAAGTACGTAAGTATCCACTCACCTGATCAGCTGAGCAAGTCACCGCGTACCTCGATAAGAATAGAAACTCGCGAGTAACAAGAATCGATCGAATTAAAGTTATTTCTATTCTTGCCTGTGACATTTTAGAATTTGAACTATCCAGATTTAAATCCTGACTCGTTTTCATTTTACGAGGTTATAAAACTTTCCTACTTGCAGCCTACAATCTCGAGATTCTTGAGCAACGAGAATTAAGACCAATATTTACTTCAATTTAATTATTTATTAGTTCACTTTATTCTTATTTTTTCCTGAGTACATGCTTTTTTATTTAATTATCAGTCAACCCATTTATTCCTCTAATCATTTTTTATTCTTCCAACGAAGGCAGGAAATTAAATTGCGAAAAAAATAGCTGTTTAATAAATGCTATTTTTCGAGAGCTCAATAAACGATCGACTCGACGTTGATTACTTTGCGATTAGGAAACTGTTTTCCGTTTTTACTCAGATACAGAGATCGCAGTAGAAAAAAACAATGATGAAAGCGTATTTGCGAAATACACAATGTATATATAGGTCCCGGAAGCTGGAATTACAACATTGTCATATAGATATGGGCACTATGCCATAATTTAGTGCTTATTTAGTGCT
>JBAGKK010000551.1:44305-55111 GCA_037177015.1 Euceroptres primus | reverse complement strand
TATATATACCCCAGATTTGTTTACATCCCAAAAACAGAAAACATATTTTTTTTATTTTGAAATCAATTGAAATTTAGAGGTTGCTCAAATCCCATAAAGTTTTACGTCTTTAAAACGTAAAACGAAAAAAAGACGTTTTTGTAAATTGGCGATTGAATCGTTAATACTAGATGTATCTAACATTTTCTTGCAAGTTTTTATTGAGAGTTAATCACTGAATATAAATCAATAATTACTTTTTGAATTGAACCCCCATAAACCACCTTTATAGGGTCCCAAAGAAAACCCATAAGTGCAAAAATGAGTTTGGCGTTTAATCTTATTTTTTTGCAGTTTTTTTCATAAATTGTTTTTATTACGTAAGCTATTACTTTTTAAACATATTTTGATGATTTAAAAATTGTTTAAATAATTTGTTATTGTTTATAACTGTCTTTTCCTAGAATAAAGCTCGAAAATTGCAGTTTTTTTCTACATTCTTCAACTTTTCTTTGAATCACTAGTTATAATCAGTTAATAATTATAGAAAATTAACAAAAGTAATTGTTTAAACAAATCATTGTTGTTTATAACGATCTTCTCTTAGAATAAAGCTAGAAAATTGCGGATTTTTATACATTCTTTCACTGTTCTCCGACTCTAGGTATAATGAGATAATAATTTTTGAAAATTAGCTAAATTAATTGTTTCAATAATTAATTATTGTTTATAACGATCTCCTCTTAGAATAAAGCTAGAAAATAACGATTTTTACTAGATTCTTGAACTTTTCTTCGGCTCTCTATTTATCAACAAATAATAACCAATAAACATCAAGTCATTTTTCAAAATATGTGTTATTTTCTATTATTATGATTTTTTGAGAATTAATCCAGAAACTTGCGGTTTTTTCTAAAATTTTAAACTTTTCTTCAGCTTTTTAGTTATGAATAAATATTAAATAATCCTGAAATAAAACTAGAAAATTGAAATATTTTTCAAATTTTCTGTATATAGTTCATATTGAATATAATTTCTCATTTGAAAAATATTTCAACTATCTAGTTTTATATCAGGATTCTTGTTTATGTTTATTTAATATTTGTTCATAACTAAAAAGCCGAAGAAAGGCTCAAAATTTTAGAAAAAGCGGCAAGCTCCTAGATTAATTCTCCAAAAAATATAATAATAGACAATAATATATAGTTTGGAAAATGATTTTTGTTGATGTTTATTGATTATTATTTGTTGATAGCTAGAGAGTCGAAGAAAAATTGAAGAATGTAAAAAAACCGCAATTTTCTAGTTTTATTGTAAGAGAATCTCGTTATAAACAACAATTAATTTTGTTAATTTTCAATAATTATTATCTCATTATAACTAGATAGTCGGAGAAAATTTGAATAATGTAAAAAAAAACAACAATTTTCTAGCTTTATTTTAAGAAAAGATTGTTTTTTTTTATTCTAAGAAAAGAATACAATAATAAATTATTTAAATAAAGAACACAATAATAAATTAAAGAACACAATAATAAATTAAAGAACACAATAATAAATTAAAGAACACAATAATAAATTAAAGAACACAATAATAAATTATTGTTTTTTTTTTCTTTATTCTAAGAAAAGAACACAATAATAAATTATTTAAAGAAATACGCGATATCTCATTTTTGCACTTATGGGGTTTTTTTGGGACCCTATAAAAGTGGTTTATGGGGTTGAATTCAAAAAGTAATTATTGATTCGTATTCAGCGATTAATTCACAAGAAAAGCGTGCAAGAAAATGTAAGATATGTACATCTAATATTAACGATTGTATCTCAAATTTCCAAAAACGACTTTTTTCCCATGGGAAATATACGTAAAAATTGATGGGCTTCGAGCAACCCTTAAATATCAATTGATTTTAAAATAAAAAAATACGTGTTTACTTTTTTTAGGATTCAAACAAATCTAGGGGGCGGGGTGAGAGCATGAAAATTGAAAAAAAAGTTTGAAATGCATTTTTGGTTCATCCTATTGAGCAGTTACAGAAACATTAAAATCTCATAATAATTTTTGAAGAATTTTATTTTTGAGAAAATTTGATATATATTTAAAATTGTAATGATAAAACGTTTCCAATTGTTACTCGGCCATTATTTTCAATCAGAGAACACAAGCTGTACGAAAAAAAAAAGATCATTTTCGAAAAAGACAAAATCAACTTTTTTAAAAATTAAAACTATTTTCCTCTGTGTAAATTATTACAAACAAGGTAACGTCCAATTATTAATTCCCACTTACCTTGTTGTCTTAATTTTGAAAGTAAAACTTCTTGAAATCTTAAGAAATTAAAAAATTTGAAAGTACTTCTGTATAAAAAAGAATATATCTTGCCATACTAACAAAACAATACAATTTTTATGTACAGTAGTCATCCGAGGTGATTCAAAAAGTAAAAGTCATTATAGAATTTTCTAAAACATTTCTACACTCTATGGGTCGTTGCTAAAAAGTTTTGAAATTCAGCCTATCGATTTTTTTAAAAAGAAATCTCAGAACTAGCTAAAGTATTTTTTTCCATTAATTGTGATCCAAAATAAAACGAAAATTTAAGAGATCAAGAATCATTTTTGTAGTAGTGAAAATTAGTTTTAAAATATGTAGAGTGGAGATAACAAGTTTTAAAAATATTGTAAAAATTTATTTTTTCGCACTTTTTTTGGTTGTGCCTCCAGATTTTTTATTATATTTTTATTTAATTAACACTTTTAAAAAATGGGCTACCGAGCGGACATTATTATAAATCGTACTGTACGAAACTTGTAGACATTTTTTGAAGTTGCGAACAATAAACATGATTTTGCTTAGCGAGCACTTGAGTAGGACTAAAAGTAACGAGTTTTTGATTTTTTTAGATTTTTTAACATGATTTTTTCTAAATTCTAACCTAAAATATGAGGGTTACCGAGGGGACATGAAACTTTAGGGACAGACTTCTAAACATTTATAAACATCTTCAAATCTAAAACATTTATCACTATTCATAATTTTTAGATTCTTTAACTTAATACAATAAATGACTCATATGATAATCAATCATTTATAAAATTTTGCTGTCACTATTTCGCAATTTTAGTTTGTGCAGGTTACGAGTGGACATTTAGGGTATATTTTAATTTCCCATCTCTAAACCAAGGCACTCAAAATTTTGAAACTTTACCAAAAATTACTTCGATATGTAAGTACTTTATCCCAGTGTTATTTAAAAAAATATTTTAAATAATGAAAATGTGTAAAACTGTTGGGACTTGAATTTCACAACTTTTTGACAACGACCCCTATAAACTTTAAATAAAAAAATATTTCTCGGATGAAAATTAATTCAAATAAGAAATGCAGTACAGCATTAAATTATTTAGGCTTTAAATATTATATACAGCTCTTTAGTTACTTGAAACTGTAATACTGTAATTGGAAAGTTTGTAAGTCACTATTATTTAGGAATAATAATTTCTTAGTTTATAAACGCATCGTATACATGTTACGTGCACATTTATACATATACGTATACATGTTACGTTGCACATTTATATCGCGATAGAAAACACATACCTAACTGCTACTTAATATTATACCCACATCGTCGTCGTTGCATGGTTAGAAAGTTTAAAGCTTCGTTTGGGTCTTATGGCTCGCCAATCGCTTGTGATAACGGAAACAATACCAACTACTGTGCGTTACCGTACGCATACGTGTGTTTATGCGAGCCCGTAAATCTTGTTTGTTTATCACAGCAGAGATTTTATTCAACACCATCGTAAAATACAACTTCTATAAGGTTTTGAAACATTATACTCTCTAAACATGATTTTTAATTTAAAAAACAACGCTTTTTGAAAATATTTTTGAATACTAAACTTAACTTTTAAAATTTTTTTGAAAAACAAAATTGATTAGCACATGTATATTTTCTCATTTCCTTGTTGAAAATAGTTTTAAAACAATAATTTCAATTACCTTTTATCTCAAATATAGGGGAAAGTGACCTGAACTGAATAGGTTTCTGACCTGAATAATACATAAAAATGACTAAATATTTGAATTAAATGAACTGGAGTAATTTTTTATAAGTAAAATTATCAAAGAGGGATTGTGTCACAATATGGTTTACCACTTATTTGCCGTTTTTAAATTTACAAAAAATAAAAAATGTGTTTTCGACATGAAGACATAATTTTTTAGCTCTGATAATTTCGACATTTTTACTGCCGTAGGATTTTTTTATAACTGCTTCTTTTGTTCATTGTATTCACAGAACATTTGGCTTCAAAACTTTCCACAGAAACAGACTTTTGATAAAAACAACGTAATTAAGATGTTTTTATTCGTAGTGTTATTTTCCCCGATCTGGATAATTCGTGAAAAAACACTCAAAAATTTTTCAAATGACCCGCGCATTTTGTCAACATAAAAGAACTAGTTATTTTAATAGATTTTTTCAGCATGTGAAGTTGGCAGAAGTGGTTGTCATCATTTATGGAGTTATATCCCTTTGAGTGGTCGAAAAACAAGGCTTTTTTGGGAATTTTGTTTAAAAATACTTATAAAGCAATACAAATGAGGGTTTATTATACATATCTTTGGGTACTCAAATCAATTTTTTAATTTCCCAAAAAAATACAAAATGGCGGTCCAGTGGCCGGTAGAAAGAGGCCTTTTTTTGAGGCCCTCCAAGGGCGAAAAGGTTGGAGACGCACATCAGCACCTAAGGCAAACAAAAAAATTTTTTCATTATCTACATTAGTTTTGCGAGAGAAGTACACGCGATTATCGCAAAATATTGATTTTTCACAAAATAGCGTCAATATAAAAAAAATCTTTTTTTCATATCAATATCAAAATCAATATTTTCCAATAATCGTGTGTACTTCTCTCGCAAAACTAATGTAGATAATGAAGAAATTTATCGCAAAATAGCGTCTTTCTTTTTTCTGTAAAATGTTTAATTATTATAAAGTCAAAATTTTTTTTATCCAGATCGAGTCACTCTCCCCTAAAAGAAAAACATAGTTTAAAATAACAGAACTTAAAAATTTTTTTTACTAAACTTTTAAAACAGAGGCTATGATTTCTTTTTTGTTATTTAATTATTTTGTACATAACATTATTTTTCGATTAATTCTCCAAAAATAAAATAAAAACTTAAAACATTTTCTGTGGATTAGAACTATGATATCGTGATATGACAACCCTTTTGTTGTATTTCCAAATAATAGTAATTCAATAAGATACTTAAATATAAAATGTGAATATTTAAATGTACAATAGTCTTACAAATAGAGAAAGGAAGGAATATGAATGAGACACAGAGGTTGTTTTAAAATAATCTTTTATATTTTCTCTCAAGTTCAGTAAAATTCTAATCTCGATATACCTATTATTATAATACAATATTTAATACAATAATTTTTCTTCCTCGAATGTGCCCCTCGACGAAAATATTTCTCGACACTCTCTCAATCGCTGCATTTCAATTACCTCATTCTTTTTGTCTCTCTATTATTCTCACTCACTCGTTTTCTCCTTCTCGCCTTTGCTCACCGATGAATCACAATAGTCGGATATGCTCAATTCCTTGATAAAAAATGTCTCTTGCGCACGTGTGTGTAACTCTCATGTGGTTGAGGCGCGCAGACTTTTCGGCGTGCCTCAACCACATGAGAGTTACACACGTTACAATATATATTACATGCCATTTCAATTATTCACTTATTTTCGCATCTTCGGAGACTCCTGTTCGCATAAAAAACATTTGTGTTTTTCCAATGCTTCGTAAATCGACTATCACAAAAGACTGCCACCGGCAATAAAATTTCGTTGATAAAACTACTGTGACTAATATTTTAAAAAGTCACCTTTACTTTTCCATAAATCACATTCAGAGAGCTACGATATAAATTAAAATTAAGAAAAGACTCAATTTGCAATCTTCAACTACTTCTTCATTGAAAGAAAATTAAAATGATAAAAGGGAAAATCTACTTTTGTTATTAAATATAGTTTTGTCTTTTACTAATAGGTACTTTTCAAAATTAATAAAGTAATGGAAATGTTTTTATAAAATAACGAAAAATAAGCAAATCTCCCCTTTTAACAAGAATAAAAATAAACTCTCACCGAAAACAATTTTACGAATGTAGAAAAGTTAAAGTTTATCGCGATATGTCTAAATCTTTAAATTCAAACCGAACGATTATGATTTCCTTTCTTTAAGGCACGTCCGATCTTTAGAGTCTCCGAAGTATAATTTTTTTTAACACAGTATGTAGGCCGAGAATATTAAAATACATATATTTTTATAAAAATTTTATAAATTCATACTCTCTTCAAACGTACCTGTAATGTACACTCGAATCCCGATTTAATATGGCTTTTGGTTGTTGCCTTTCTTAAACCGGGATAGTCCTTGAGCGCTTCTGAACACAGTCAGGGCTATACTTTCAGTCGGAATAATATGAATTATGTAGGAATAATATGAATTATGTAACTGAATTATGTACGCATGTAAATTTTTTTACCATAAAGGATGAAAATTCTTAAATGACGATAAAAAATTAATGAAAAAAGAATTTTCAACGTGTTTTCAAAAGTAAATGTAAAAGGCGAATTGATACTGCTCGTTATTCTTTTCTCGAATAACTACTCGACGACCCTTTCTACCCTCCGACCCGCGGAAATACGGAGTGACACTGAACAAAATTCTAGGAACATCGTAAACCGGGATATATTAAACCGGGATTCGAGTGTATATTGTACAAATAGATACTATAAACTGGTTTATTTTTCATTATACATTCTCTCTAAATCTGAATCAGTGAGAAGCGGGTCACTAAATCAAATCAGTAACGATTTTCACTGATATTCTCAGTGAAATCTGATGGATTGTCAGTGAAAATCCTTACTGATTTGATTTAGTGACCCACTTCTCACTGATTCAGATTTAGAGAGTTGTATAAAGCACCAGGCGTGTGTTCACTTTTGCATTAATTCCTTTATCTATGCACTTAAAAAATATTGCTCGTATGTGCTTTATATGCCTCGTTAATAGACTCTGGTGGGCAGCGCATGGGAACGCTAATGTATAAACACATTTTCAAAATACATAAGTTCGCTCTTTCATCAGTCATTCATCGCTACATTATTATGTAAACGTTATGGCATTATGTAATTATTTGTAATTTATTATGGCTTACGATTACACTACAGAGCCTGACCTACCCGGTAAGTCTTAAATATTAACTTCCACAAGAAGACGATCCTTCGTGACTTTTTTTAACCTACAATCAGCGAAAGAGAAGAAACTTTACCTTTTTTTAATTCTCAAATAATTGTAGCTCAAAAAATTGCTACATTTTTTCTCGAACTATTCTGGTTTTCAAATTAAATGTAAAAAATTTTATTGAACATGAACAGAGTGACATAATGTAAGTAAAATTTCAAAGAGAATTTCAGACACGTGTTTTTAGTTGCTTCTCTTTCACAAATTTATGTTTTTTGTTTTTCTGCAAGAGTTTCTGCAATTCAGATGGTTTTTTGAGTCGGTTACCGGACGTACAAGAAAATTCTTGAAACTCTTGGTTCCTTGAATTATAAAAATGAACACACTTCTGGCAGAGTTTTCACGACTATTTTCTTGGACCTCCGTGTACAGTACATGTTTTAAGGCACATGGATGACTGTTTCTTCACACTTATCTTTCGGATTCTGTTGCCAAAGGGCAGTGCGAGCTTGTAAATGTAGAAGCACCGTTTTATTAAGACTGCGGATTCGTTATACAATAAAAGATTTATTTCTGGTCGTTAAATACTCATAAATATGATTTCCCTAATTCGTTCATGTGTGAATATATCCTGAGTGGTTCATAAAAAGGCACGAGAAATAGGATCAACAAGTGACGTTGCATCTCGATTAGATATATTTTCAATCACAGGATATTTTTACAATATTTTATTTTACAATTTTTTCCGACTATTCTCACAGTTTGTACCAATTCTCTCTAATTCGCATTTTTATTAAAAATATTCCGTCGGTGTATTTAAAAATTTCCCCCTCAAGAGCTTTCGGTAAAGGGTAACATTATCACGAGTTTATTATTCCACATTTATATATTTTTACGCAGCTAACGCGCATTAGAGTCTTATTCTTTCTAAATATTAATCCTGCCATTGCTTCGCCATCCGAGCGACACCTTTAAAATAATTCGTTCGAAACGATCTATATATATTTACATATATTTACACGCACCTAATTCTAAGGATAAAAAAGAAAAAAAATGTATGCAACACAATGTCTGTTATAATACTCTGTCTTCATACATATACATACTCATTCATATGGAAGCAATTCTTTGAGCAATTCAATGATTTCACGTGACCCAGTCCAGAAGTGTATAATTATTTGATAATTTTCAAAATAGTTATACGTCCATCTGATTTTGGTTTCAGATTCTCCCTCATTCCTCGCCATATAAATAATCAAGCTACTGCAAAACTGCCATGTCTGTCCATGAACATTGACAAAAAATTGTCACGGTCTCGTGAAAAGTTACGTAGCAAACGACAATTCGATGAGGCAGCTGTTCTTCCGCGAAGTTTCTAAGTTTATGATATTATTTAGCAATTACTGTATACGGAAAAAAGCGACCTTCAAACCTCCTTGCTGATAACAATTGTTGAGTCATTTTAATCTCTTTGGAAAATAAAGAAATCACACAAAAACAAGACACCACGAACAGTCATTTTTTATAATTTAACAATTTCGCCAATTGTGGTACAGCAATATTACCAATTTCATCCAAGATTTTTCGCCAATGATAAGCTGATAAGTATTGCTTATTATGCTTCAATTTTTAATCTCGCAACTCTAAACTCGAAGGAATTATTAAAAAATTATTCAATGATAAACTATCGAAACGTTTCTTATTTTAAATAATACGAAAATTGTCAAAATAAAAACGTTAAAAAATATTAAAAATGCTAAAAAGTAGGTTCTATGTAAAATATTGTTTTGCATTCTCATCGTAACATTATATTATCAAAAGTTTAAAATTCAACAGTATTATGTTTTTAATGATGGTAATTGTAACGTCTTCAGTCCTTTTCATTAAAAATAAACAGTTTAAAATATTTTTTAATGCTTCCTTCAAAAAGGGCTTTGCTTTTTGTTGGTATCTCCTTTTTGTTTTTCTACAATTGTAAAAATACAATTAAAATTGAAACTTAAATCATGTTTGGCTGATAAATACCGGAGATATTGTACGTATTGTAGATTCAAATAATCGAATAATATTGGTCACTAATTAGTGGCAAAAATTGAACGGTTGGGTGCAATGACAGCTTTCTTGAATTTTCAGAAGTCATTTGTTTATCTTTTGTTTTAGGCCGAGGATAATGTTACAAAATTTTCCGTACAACTAGCATACAGCACAAAAGAGGGGCAGGCTATTCTTACGGAAAATTCCATAACAATAGGCTCGACCCATACTACGTTGTGTGCTAGTTGTACGGAAATTTTCGTAATACTAGACACTGTCTTTGTTTTATACAGGACTTCATGAAAAACAAGTGACTTTTTAAAATGCAAGTAGGCTGATATTGCTCGCAACTGTTCAATTGTTATATTTTTTTTTTATTCAACTACAATTTACTTTTTGAATTCAGTTCAAAATTTACTTAGAATTCAATTCTTAAATCCAGGTGAGACTGGAACTCAACTTCAATTGAATTAAATTCACTAAATCACAAGGGGTTAATCACTAGCAATTTTGATGTACACATGAATTCAAGAATTTAAAGAATACAAGATGAATTCAAAAGAATTGAAAATAAAAATACAAGGTGAATTCAAAAAATTCAAAATTAATTCAAACCCAGTAAGAATCCCAGAATTGAAAAGCATTGAAAATTTTCAATCCCGATGAATTCCATTTCTGATCTCTGTTTCAATCCGTCAGCAGCAACTGAAAATGAGCGGAATTCAATCCCTTTGAATGCCATTTTTAAATCTAAAAAATTTTTTAAATTCAAAATTTTGGAATTTAAAAATTTTTTTCGTGAATAAGATCAGTTCAAGGACTTAGCCTTTTAAGTTAACCCCAAAATTTTGTCCATTTTTGTGTGTCTCTTACCGTTTTCGAGATATCTTAGAATTTGTAAAATCCAAAATTTTGGAATTTTGAAATTGTTTTTAATGGATCAGTTTAACGAATCAGTTAGATGGTATTTTATCCGATTTTGTGTATCTTCTACTGTTTTCAAGATATTTCAAAATTTTGAAAATTCAAATTTTAGAATTCGATAAAAAGATTAAAAAGGCATTGAAAAGTATTCACAATTAAATGCCGTCGATACCATAGCTATATTGTATAATTGATTGGGATTCATTTTAAGAGAAAACTCAGTGCTATGGCTGGATAGAAAGGAATAGGCCAAAAATGGAATAGAAAGAGATTCAATAATTCTTGCTTTTACTCTTGGGGTACACAAATTTTTCAATCCTTTTCAATTCAGGCCTTAATTCTTACCGGAAAAGAATTCAAAATAAGAATACATAGTGAATTTAAAAAATTCCAAAGAATTCAAGGTGAATTTAAAAGAATTCAAGGAATACAAGGTGAATTCAAAAGAATTCGAGGAATACAGGGTGAATTCAAAAGAATTCAAGGAATACCAGGTGAATTCAAAAGAATTCAAGGAATACAAGGTGAATTCAAAAGAATTCAAGGAATACAAGGTGAATTCAAAAGAATTCAAGGAATACAAGGTGAATTCAAAAGAA
>JBAGKK010000551.1:18091-44205 GCA_037177015.1 Euceroptres primus | reverse complement strand
TTCAAGAACAAGTGTACAGTGAATTCAGTAGTGGTTAACCCCGCGGTAAATCATTAAATTCAGATGTGCATAAAAATTGCAAGTATTTAATTCCTCAGTGCCAAGTTTTGACTACTACAAACAAATTTAATTTCAAGAAATTTTAATTGTATTTCTACCTATTCTCGACAGTTCTTTAAACAATTAGAATCTTCTAAATTAAAGTTAAAGCTTATTTCTTTTGAAAATATAATTTTTGATATGATACTCGAATATCGTTTTTACTCGCAAAGGCTATAGGCTAGGTATAATGAGGACTCGTTGGATACCTGACGAAGGCGCTCCTAACTTGAGAAAAGTCGGAGTAAGGGCTGTGTTGCGATCTCCAGGAGACAGGTACCCTTAGGCTGAGTTCGAGGGCATAGTTGTGTCCCCTGTCCTCATTTAGATTGCAGATTCCCTGGCAGTTATTGTTATTAATGTTGACTGGTGAAAGGCCACGATAACCTGAGTCATCCGTGGGTTTGCTGATTGGATTGTCCAGGTAAGGCTTGAAGAGGATGGCGTCTTTCTTCGAAGACGGTGCAGAAGGTACAACAGGTGCAGCAGGAGCAGGAGGTGTTAGTACCGTGCTGGTAACGGGCTCATTTTGAAGTGGAGCCTGGCATGCTTTTTTCGGTTTCACAAGGCACAAAGGAGTTTCTTGTGGAGGTTGTTCCTGACAGAAGGAAAGGCAGTTTTCCTCCGCTTCCAGACAGAGTCTCTTCGGCGAAGGCAAGACTTGGTAGCAGCAGGATAAACTGCAAGATGGTCTTTTAAGCTGCGAGGAAATCAACTCCTGATTAACCGGTAAGGTGGTCACTTCTACGGGCTCTCTGGGGGAATAGCAGTATACATTTCCCTGTGGTTCCGCGTAGCAATGTCTTAGGCTAATATCCTGATAGCAGGATATTCTTGACGTCATGGAAGAACTCTCCATGCAACAGGAAAACGTGCAAGTTCGATAAGACGAATCTGGGGATTCCAGCATTCCAGGTTGGCAGTAGGATTGCCTCGTAGGAGATCCGGCAACTTCACAACAGTAAAGTGTTGGCAAGGATTGATCAAAATCAGCTTCTGGTTGATTGGGAACGATACCAGTGGTCCTCAGATCCACTGGAGATTCCCCGGATGCTAGATCCTGGGTAGGGCCCAAACGTTGACGAGAATTTCCACCTCGAAGTGCTATTTCCCCTCGAAGTTCGGTTTCCTGGCCGAGCCATTTTTGTACCTGGCGACGATTTATACCGAATTTCCTAGCAGTTGCACGTTGATTGCCGGCCACACCTACGTCACGATGAAATGCATCGAGAACGTCGAGTTTGAAACGCAAGGAGAAGGATCTTCTGCGAGTGAGGTCACCAGATGCGTTATGGTAGAGAGAAGTGTAGTCCATGGGATCCATTTCGCTGTCGGAGCAACTGCTACTAGACCTACCGGAGCTTCCAGGACCCTGTGGACTCGGAGGTTCGGAATAGGCTTCCACTCGTTCTTGCAGAGGGCTGGTCGGCCCTGAGTTAGTCAGGGATGAAGCAGCAGGTGGTCGTTGATAGTCAGCGCACGGCACACCCTCTCGTCCCTCGCCATCTACCGCCAGCTCTTGCATCTCCGCCTCTCCATGTTTCTCTTCCACCTCCTCCTTGAGTTCTAGCTCGCCTTCTATCTTTGCCTCCCTTTTCTCTCTCTCCTGGTGGCACGGCTTCTCGGAATCCGGCAGGCAAGGGTATGAGTGCTCACGAATATACATGTGGATGAGCGGACTTGTTCGTCGTGTTGGTTCAAAGTGAGCGGTTGGCGAGTTGGTAGTGGTGATAGTGGTCCGATGCGGTGACGAGAGGGAGACCATCGAAGCACTGGGCGACCCTGGTATCTCGTACAGCCCTGGCGTCGCCGCCGAGTCTGGGCTTGCTCGTTCCGTCTTTATCTCTGCCGGTGCGTGCAGCATCGAACGAGTAATTCTAGCATCCCCAGGCAAATCCATGTCTTCGTAATTCTGATGATGATGCGGCTGCTGATGATGATGTCGATGTTGCGAATTATGTAAATGATGATCACTGGTTACATTCGGGTCGTTGTCGTATCGATGATCCTGGGGCGAGTGGTAAGCCGTCAGTGGTTGAAAGAGCTTCGCTTCGCCTCGATTACCACCAAACCCAGCAGAAGCATCGAGTTCGTAGCTCTCCGAGTTTGATACATAGTATTTTCTCTCTGGCTCTACATGATCGCCTGAATATTTATGCACATCCTGGAGATGAATTTTCTCATCGAGTTCACGAGGGTGATGTTGATCCTGGTTAGGATAATCCGTGTACCCGACCGGCGTAACACGTAAGGGGAGGGCCGCGTGAAATCCGAACTCTGGTGTGGAGGGTGAATTACGAGAGGGTGGATGAGGAGGTGGGGGCCCCTGTTGAATAGCCAACTCGTCGCCGTGCAGTCTGGCGAGACTGAGGTTCAAGGCCGGCGATGCTGGAGAGACGCCGGGCCCTGTGCTTTCCACCAGGGGTCCCTCTGATTTCAAAATTCCACTAGAATTTCCTGTCACGGATGTTCCTACGTTAGCGCCTATCTCAGCACAACTACTTCGTAGATTATCTTCACATTGTAACCACTTTTGAATTTGTCTTCTGTGAATTCCGTACTTCCTCGCGGTAGCACGCTGATTTCCTCGACAGTCTATATCGTTCCTGTAGGAATCCAGCACCTTTAGCTTGAAGGCTGGCGCAAATATCCTTCGACTACCCATTACACCCACTGCTTTCCTAACGTTTTGTTGTGGATGTTGGCTTTGCTGCTGCTTTACCGTCACCATTTTCACAGAACTTTCCTCACTGAGCACCTCGCTCACACCATGTGCCATAATGTTTTCACACACAAAATTTTTACACCGTAAGACCGTCACGACAAGAACAAACTTGGAAAACAGGCACTGCCAACGACGCACGGGGATACCTTAACGCGTAACATTGCACGAAGTGGCCTGGCAGCTCGGCGCACGGAGTTCCTTTTAGGTCTTGGTAGATGCCGTAACTAATTTTCATCCCCTCTCCACAGTCGACTGCGGCTGCTTCCCACTGAAACGGTCTTTCCCCTTCCCGCTGCCAGCTTGGTTACCCCACCGCACGATTCGCCTCTCCCTTGTAGGATTGTAGCTCGAGTCTCCCCCTTACCTCGTCTCTTACCCCAACCTATTCTCTTCTTTCTCACTCCTCTCACTAAAGGTATACATTCAGCTACAGCCAGTGAAGCAGCAGCTAGTTGCTAGTCCATTTCTTTGCGCCACCAAACTAACCTCTAGCAACTTCTCTCTTTCTCGTCACCCTGCTCGCCTACCGCTACCCACCGCGAGCTTAGGCGCCCTCCCCTCCCTTTCACACTTGAGCGCGATAAAACTCCGCCATTTTGTGGCCTCACTTCCGTTAATGACGCGCGCGGGAAACGTCACGCCGGCGTGACGATTTCCATTCCCGGCGCCATGTTGTCTGCCTCTACTCGGCTGTCTGCCTTGCTGCCACACTGCCAGCCAGCTTTTACCTGCCTTTCTCTCCACGAGTCTTAATACTTCAACGAGCACTGATAATCGTCAAGGGGTCAAATCTCATTATCAGAACAGGTTCACAAACTGGACGTGGTTAATCATTATATTTCTTGTACAATCTCAAATAACCTTGATATTTATGCAATATTACGCAGAAGAATATGAATCGAGTAGAACGTGTTATTCAATGATTTTACTTTAGTTTCAATGAAGTACCTTGAAGTGTTTTGCCCCTAGACTGCAGGGTTGCAGGCAACCCAAAATACATAGCAGCCTAGGGTAACTAGATTTGATTTTAGATTGGGATTTATGTCGTAGATACATCCAGAAATTATAAGAAATCATATTTGGAAAAATGTATAAAAGTTTTATGAATTATTTAAGAAGTAGAAAATTACGTAGGTTAACAATTATCCGTTCCCTCATACCCATACCATGCTCTGCAATTTTGTGCTACCAGCTATAGGGTGGCCTTGGTGGAACTTGGTGGAACCGATCAAAGGAACTTGAAGTTTGAAGTGAGTGAGAGGTTCTTGTTCTTGTATAGGACACTAAAACACAGCTTTACCTAATCACCTAATGGTCCTAATGTATCGTTATAGATAGCCGAGTATATTACGTTGTAATGTACATAGTTTTTTTTTAAATGAAAATTCCGCATGGTGCGGAATTTGAAATAATCATGCCAAACCAGGGCTTGGCAAGCCCTGGTCTAGTATGGATTTAAATTTTATTTGCAAAAAGCGTCACGTATTAGAAAATCTATCAAAGCCTCTCTATATTCTATTGAAATAGTTTGTACACTGGAGCTCCGATTTAAGGCCGGTTTCGGGGGTTGCCTGAATAAATAGTGTTTATACAATTAATGCTTCCTGGCTTCCTCTGTACACTATGAGGTAGCAAATATGTTTGCTAATCCATCATAATGGAAAAACAAAATGGTCATGAAATGAATGCTACAAAAACTGGCATTTGATATTACACTCATCTCTCGTAACTGTGCCGGCCTCGGGTCTGATCGGTATAGTAACCGGCGCTATTAAAATCCAGTTTGAATCGGATTTAAAGCGACGAGTGAGCACTCTTATGTCAACACTCAGGACCGCCTATATAGTCTCTGAACGTACAAAAGTATATGCTCAGAGAGTCGCGATGTAAACAACTTCTGATGCGGCCCTGACTGTCCGAGCGATGAGCTTCAGTGTAGAGCGTCAAGGGAGCTCGGGGAGAGGGGAGGATACAGAATCAGAAGCAGTCAAGCGTGAACAACCGTGAAGCCGGCACAAGAACAAGTGGCACAGTGTGGCGAGATGAGTGTAATTGAAGGTTCAATATAAAAAAACTTTTTTTGCAAGTTATTTTTTGAGTATGAAAGATAGGTGCATAGTTATATAAAAAAAAGAACCCCGCACCAAATAATGTACAAGAATTCAGTTTCGATAAAATTGCCTGGGACTATAATATTTTTTAGTTCAAGTGATGCTGGGCAAAAAATTCTAATACCAAAAATCGATTCTTATGGACAGGTTTCTGTCTAGCGGAGCTTGAAAATCACCTTTTTGCATAGAAAAGCTTAAAAAGTGATTTTCAAGTTCTGCTAGACAAAAAACTGTCCATAAAATGGACGTTTGGTATTAGAATTTTTGTATCAGCATCACTTGAATTAAAAAATATTATAGTCCCAGCCAATTTCATCGAAACCCAGTGCCTGTACACAGAATTAGAAATTTCCATGGCAATTTTCAGAGACATGGGGCTGAGGCTTTATTATTCAGTTACAGTTTCTGAAATTTCAGTTACAGTTTGGTAAATTTCAGTTACAATTTGGTAAATTTAAGTTCAATTTAGGAAAATTCAGTTACATTTTGGTAATTTTACGATACTTGTACCTGAAAATTTTGAAACGTGTAATTGAAAATTCTGAAACTTGTAACTTAAAATTCCGATACTGTAGCAGGAAAAATTTTACGTTTAGGTAACTGAAGCTTTATGCAGTAAAGCGAAACGAAACTGAAAATTCAGTTACAGTTGGGGAATTTCCAGTTACAGTTTGGTAAATTTAAGATAAATTTAGGAAAATTCAGTTACCCTAACTGAAATTTAAAACAAATTGCGGTGTGCAGTTAGCCGTCCCACACAAGTCAAAAATTCTAAAATTTGTTACGGTCAATCGTTTGATAGTCGTTAGATAGGATATGGTAGTCGAATCTCGAGGTTTGATAGTCGTTTTTTAACTTTTTTTACGGAAAACAAATTTCTGAGTCCAAAAATTCATTAGCCCCAAAAAGTCACATTTTTGACAATTTTTTTTATGGGGCTGTTGGATGATCGTTTGATAGTGTTTTAGTGTTTGATAGTCACTTTTCAACGTTTGATAGTTGATAGTTTCTTAGATAACTAAAAAACAAATTGTGGGGCTTAACTCAAAATTCAAAATTTTCAAAATTTCTTTTCGGAGTTTGTTACATTATCGTTTGATAGTGTTTAATAGTCATCTCTCGACGTTTGATAGTTGATAGTTTATTAAATAAATATGAAAATAACAAATTTTGTGGGGCTCAACCTAGAATTCAAAATTTTCAAAATTTCTTTTCAGGGTCTGTTAGATGATCGTTCGATAGTGTTTGATAGTCACCTTTCGATGTTTGATAGTTGATAATAATTAAAAAGCAAATTGTGGGGCTTAACTCAAAATTAAAAATATTCAAAATTTCTTTTCAGGGAATGTTAGATTAGATGATCGATTGATTGTGTTTGATAGTCACCTCTCGACATCCCCCGAAAAGAAATTTTGAAAACTTTGAATTTTAAGTTAAGCTTCACAATTTGTTTTTTAATTATCTAATAAACTATCACTTATCAAACAATGAAAGGTGACTATCAAACATTATCAAACGATCATCTAACAGCCCCCCCCCAAAAAAAAACATTTGAAAATTTCAAATTTTGAATCTCACCCTCACAATTTGTTTTTTTAATTATCTAAGAAACTATCAAACGTCGAAAAGTGATTATCAAAAATTATTAAATGACCATCCAACAGTTCCACAAAAAAAAATTGTGAAAAATGTGACTTTTTGGGGCTAATGAAATTTTGGATTCAGAAATTTGTTTTACATAAACAAAGTTAAAAAGGACTATCAAACGTTGGGATTCGCCTATCATACCCTTTCTAACGACTATCAAACAATTGATCGTAACAAATTTTAGAATTTTTGACTTAGTAGGGCTCTCTTCACATCGTCGTCCTTTGGTGTCCACAATACTTTATTTCTGTATCAGCAACGGGTTATTGCGAGCTATCCAATTTATGTCCCAAGATATTTTCTAGATATTTTCGGGATATTCGGAAATTTTTATATCCCTAGGTTATCCCTACGATATTCTGGGATGTTTTGTTGACGTTTTTATCAAATGTTCATTGTAAGTCGTAATGTATCCCGCAATATTTCGTTGCTGTAGGGAATCTATGAATAAGGTTCCTGTGTTAAATAATTTCCTTCCGTTTCTTTATAAAAACTTAACATTCAAGATATTTATCAGTTCAAGGATCATTCCTATATTATTCATCTAGATCACAATTACCAGTCCTAACCTACCATTCGGTTAGGTCGATATTTTTATTCGTACTCTTTTGTACGCTAAAGATAGTGGTTTTGAATGAGATTTCGAGAGGTTCTCGCATATGCGTCGTAGAATGAGATCATGTTGTTTTTGTGGCGTGAGCCGACAGTTAATATGTTTAGCTTCTCGCGTAGTTGCCAAGTCTCCGAACGTAGGCAGGGACGCACACACTCGCATAGCTTCGAGGCATGACGCAAACTGCGGTACGCCGACAAAGAGAAGAGGCGAATCTCGTAAATTTCCATTACTTACCCTGTGAAAACAGAGATTCACCGCCGAAGTTTCAACCTTCGGGAATCGAAGCTGCAGCGTGTTTAAATATTGAATCATTTTCTGGGTTCCCCCCTTTCGAATCAGAACTGATTCTTTGAATCAACGCTCTCTCACACCTGCTTCGCTCTAACCTCGAAGCGCTATAGTCATCGCTTCGGAATTTGATCGTTATCTAAGTCCCGCATCTCTTGCCTGCGTATAAGCATTCCTGATCACGCCACATCGCAATCCTCTTTGATTACGAATCTCTGTCTTTAGATAGCTACAGATAGGATCTTTGAATTGTTCGATTAAAAACTTCCATAAACTTATATTCCTAAGACTGTAGCGCTTAGCTTCGGATCGAAATCTAAAGAAAAAGATTCCTAAAATCGAGTTCAGCTTGCAGACGCAATGAAAGTCATGTTTTCTACTGTTCGCATAGGAATCTCGACATCGTGTCGATCGTAGCTAACAGTCACCGCGCCACAGCGGCTGGCACGATCGGATTTGTCCTTGGGCCGAAGGTAGGCGCAGCGACCGAGGACGTGGCAACACAGCTCGTTCCCCTCCTTTGTCCGTCGGCCGATCTTGCCAGACAGGGTGTCGCCAGCTCGGTCGGCCTGGTCGTCCGGGTTTGAGCGCGAACTTTGGAGAAGGGCATGGGGGGCATGGGGGGATTGAGAATCATGGAGAAGGGGCACACGGAGAATCGTTTTGAAGGATGGCGAGGGGGACAAGTGTAAGGCTCGGCTCGGCTTGGCTTGGCGCTGTGTATATAGGATCGGTCGAGGACCTACATTCACGCGGGTAGCCATGTTTGCAAACCCGCGTCCCGCTGGAATGTGGTATGCGGGGGCCCCTTCGATACCGTCCCCCCACACCTCTCCCGCCCCTCACTATGCGCGGACGGCAACCTACACCCCTGCATGCTCCTCTTCCCCTCTCCAGCTTGGCGCCCCAAATGGTCGCGTAACCAGAGACGCGCCTCTAGACTTCTCGGCGCCCAAATGATGTACGTCGGCTATTCCGTCTCTCTTCCATTCTTGTTGTACGCCTGCTTGGCTTCTCACTCACCTGCATACAGGCGTATACCTGCACCATACCTGCATCGCATACGCGAGTATCTTACACGTGTGCATGTATGTATGTGCAATATACCTGGTAAATTAGACCTTTTCCTCTATTTTTGCTTTACCAGTTCTTGTCACTTATCTGTACTACGTATACTTACTATTTGGAAAGTCCTTATTGATACTTGTTTGATTCAATATGGTAGGCTAGAATGAAGAGCTGTATTCTGTAGTGTGCGAATCTATTTTAAGACTTGATGCGCGAAGAAAATAAGTACTTGAAAATTGACTTGACTGTGCTAGAAGCTAGACCTGCTAGACTCTAGGACAGGTCACAAATTTCTAAAAAAATTCGTATAACATTCATTAAAAGGTTCATGACAGGACGGTACTGAGTCCTTGACTCTCGAAGCTATTTCGAGAGTTAGAGGCTCAGTCCTGAACTTTTTTCATTATTTCCACTGTTTTGAATGTTTTAATTAACGTTACACGGAATTTTTAATTTTTTTGGCACGGTCAAGTACACTGCTCTTCCGCTTTATGTACCTTCGGTATATGGGTTCCAAGAATTTTCGCCAAGTACCGTAGCTAAAAAGCGGGCAGTACCCTAAGCAGATAATTTCGTCAGTTCGCTTCAGTTCGTTTTCAGTGTTTTGGTTATGCGTTATATATAATAATTAATAAATAATATCTAAATAAAACTTGAAATTAAAGTAAAGGTTAAATTAAACTTATATTTAAAAAATATTTTTCACTCGTGACAAAAAATGAAACAGAAATAGTTCATAAGGCCCTGACTTGTTTACGTTTAGAGACGCCCGCTTTAAGTCCAAGGCCATTTGCAAATCATCGTCGAAATCCGACTTAAAGCGAAAGAGAAGTGTACTTATTTTTTCCGTGTAATTATCACCGATTTCATGCAAAGTTGGCTAGAACCTAGAATGGTGTGCATGTTTTTGTGGTTTAAAACCTATAAGGTGTATAGAGATCAAGATTATTGAGCTTTCTTTGTACATACTATAAAATACACACTGAAAAAATCCTGGTAAATGTTGGAATACTAGCCAGTGAATTACCAGGAAAAATGGTAACATATACCAGAATCTTAATATTTATAACTATTTTTATCAGACCAGACATTCACATATCTCAAAGAATGATTTTATGAATTGACAAAATCAATACAATCAATGATTCTGACACGACATGCAAATCTCCTTAATTATAGTGACCATTACACAGGCCGACAAAAATTAACATTTCCTAAGTGACCCCGAAGGATTTTGATGTCCTAAAAACGAATCCATTGCCTAGATTTTTCCTGTACCACAGGATTTCGAGATATCCTAACCTAAAAGTGAAAAAATGGCCATTTTCAACCAATATATTTGAAACAATATAACACGAACAGCAATTTTTTTCATTTAAAACTGCTACGCGATCGTTTAGTACTCCCTTTTTCCTTTCATTTTCACTTTGCATCATCCTGAACCGATTTTTTTCCCCGCGATATGGCACATTAAGGGCGTGTGATACGCTATGATGTCACGAATTACCGACGGGTTATAAAAAATATTCGGCAATCCTGTTTAAAAAAAAAACAAAGATATGAAGTTGAAACTTAAGAGAATGATAGAAAATATGATAAAGCACATCTGTTATGTGTCATTTTTTCAAAATTAAAAAAAAAGTTATGTTGACAAAAATATTTTTCCAAAATTTTGAAAAAATGACACATAACAGATGTGCCCATTCTTATTTCCTAACATTCTCTTAAGTTTCAACTTGATATCTTTGTTTGTTTTAAAATAGGATTGCCGAATATTTTTTATACCCCGTCGGTAATTCGTGACATCATAACGCATCACACCCCCTTAACCATTTCAGTTTCACTGAAACCCTATAGTCCTGTCGCCACTAACACTTCTGTATGCACTAATAGGTCCCCGAGATAATTTTCGTTCAAAAGGTCAAAAAAATTCCCCTGGTTACGAATATCTTGGTTATTTTTCGAAATCCTGGTCAGTTTTTGTTGAAACAATTTTTTAAAACAATTAAATTATTTATTAACAAAAAATGATAAAATCATTTTTAGCATTGATGAGCAAAAATAAAACTTTTTTGCCTCTTGAATTTTTTTCGTAGGATAAACCGTTTGCAATTTACAGCGTTATAAACAAATGATTTTTTAACAAAATTGACATATTTGCACAGTTTTACCTCAGAATGTATTGCTCAAAAAAATTTGAAACTTGTACATTGTCTATATTGAGGTTAGATCTCATGCAGCAAAAAGAAATCTTCCAATTCAATGAAAACTTTTCTCCGTGATTTGTTATTAAAAAATTGCTATTTTTAAGATGAAATCGTCTAGATTTTTAATTTGCTAATAAAAAATCATCTAGGTCAGCCAGTGTCATAATTTTCCCTGAAACTGTTGCGAAACCTATACCTACCATTAATAACATTGTTTATTCTTTATAAACTCTCTTGATTTATTGTTTATAACAATTGTTATAAATAAAAACCTTCAATGACATGAATTGATTTTTTGGATTTTTTCTGTTAATATTTGATACAAGAAGAAACTTTTTACTCTTTTGACATTTTCTCGTAACACGAGCCATTAGTTATTCACAGCCTTATAAACAATATATTTTTCATAAATCTACACTCCCCTACAAGCCACAATTTTCAAGTTACTTACGATAACCTTTTTTATAATGCTAATTTTGCCGTAAAAAGTATAATTATCTTGGTTAGAATTCTCAATATTTGCTCCTTATTGTTTATAACTATTGTTGTTAACAAAAACCATCAATTAAGGCAATCGATTTTTTTTATTCTTATATTAATCCGTATCACAAAATAAAACTTTTTACTCTCGTGACATTTTCTCGTACGACGAGCCATTATTTATTCACAACCATATAAACAATGTATTTTTTGTAAATCTACGCCCCCCTAAAAGCCACAATTTTGAAGTTATTTGCAATAATCTTTTTTTATAACCCTAATTTTTCCGTAAAAAGTATAATTATCTTGCTTATAATTTTCAATACTTGCTCCTTATTATTTATAACTATTGTTGTTAACAAAAACCCTCAATCAAGGCAATCGATTTTTTTTATTATTATATTAATCTGTGGCATAAAATAAAACTTTTTACTCTCGTGACATTTTCTCTTACGACGATTCATTATTTATTGTATTCACAGACATATACACAATGTATTTTTCATAAATCTACGCCCTCCTACAAGCCACAATTTTCAAGTTGTTTGCGGTAACCTTTTTTTATATCCCTAATTTTACTGTAAAAAGTATAATTATCTTGCTTAGTATTAATTGAGGGTTTTTGTTAATATCAATAGTTATAAACAATAAGGAGCAAGTATTGAAAATTCTAACCAAAATAATTATACTTTTTACGGTAAAATTAGGGTTATAAAAAAAGGTTATCGCGAATAACTTGAAAATTGTGGCTTATAGGGGAGCGTAGACTCAGAAAAATATTTGTTTGATTTAAACAAAATTTGTTTGAATGAAACAAATTATAACGTTGATTTGGGGTCAAACAAATGTTTGTTTGATTCAAACAAATTCTTTATTTGCCCTTATTTATTTGATTCAAATAAATTTTTATTTAGATTGAATAAATGTTTTGTTTAAATTAAATAAAGTTCTTGTTTGCTTTAAACATTTTTTGTTTTAAATGAAGTAAAGATTTTGTTTCATAAACTTGATTCAATTTTATAAATAAATAAATAAATAATTTTAAAAAAATTTTCAATTCTGTGGTTAAGAAGTGTTAAGTGTGACAGCACTTTTTTTAAATTACTTGTCGGGATGCGTAACAACGGTACAGTAACATATTTCAGACATTTTTTTTCAGTATGATTGTAGTCTTTATTGTGAGATATATTTTTCATATATTAAAATGAAATAAATGTTTTGTTAATTGAAACATAAAAATTGTTTTTTTCCATAATATATCAAACAAATTATTTTGTTTGATTCAAACAAACTTTTTTATGAGTGTAGATTTATGAAAAATATATTGTTTATAAGGCTGTGAATAAATAATGGCTTGTCCTGCGAGAAAATGTCAAGAGAGTAAAAAAGTTTCATCTTGTGTCAAAGATTAACAAAAAAATTCAAAAAAAAACAGTTCTGGGCATTGAGGGTCTTTATTTGTAACAATTGTTATAAACAATAAAGCAAGAGAGTTTATGAAGAATAAACAATTTTATTAATGGTAGATAGAGGTTTCACAACAGTTTTAGGGAAAATTATGACACTTGCTGACCTGGATGATTTTTTATTTCCAAATTAAAATTCTAGACGATTTCGTCTTAAAAATAGCAATTTTTTAACAACAATTCACGGAGAAAAGTTTTCATTCGATTGGAAGATTTCTTGTTGCTTTCAAGAGATCTGACCTTGATATAGACAATGTACAAGTTTCAAATTTTTTAAAGAAATACATTCTGAGGTACAACTGTGCAAATACATATATCAGTTTGGAATTTGGTTAAAAAATCATTTGTTTGTGACGCGGTAAATTGCAAACGGTTTATCTTACGAAAAAAGTGCTAGAGGCAAAAAAGTTTTATTTTTGCTCTCCAATGCTAAAAATAATTTTATAAATTTTTTTTGTTAATAAATAATTAAATTGTTTTAAAAAATTGTTTAAACAAAAACTGGCCAAGATTTCGAAAAAAATAACCAAGATTTTTGTAATCAGGGGACTTTTTTTGACCTTTTGAACAAAAATGATCTCGGGGACCTAATAGTGCATTCAGAAGTGTTCTACTGGCGACCTCGCTGGCGACTGGACTACTACTAGCAAAAAAGGCGAAGAAAGCGAATAAAATATTGTGCTATTCGATTGAGAAAGGATTTGATGTCTAAAGGTTTTTGAATGTGCTGAATCCGAATTTGGGCTCAGATATTCAAAATTCAAGATGGCGAACCAAAATTTTAAGAAATACTTGTACAAGACTTGAATTTTGCAAATCTGAGCTCAAATTCGGATTCAGCAAACTCAAAAACCTTTAGACACCAAACTTTTTATCAATCGAATAACACAATTTTATTCGCTTTCTTCGCCTTTTTTGCTAGTTTTTCAGTGTGAAACTGAAATGGTTAATGTGGCATATCGCGGGGAAAAAAATCGGTTCGGGATGGTCCAAAGTGAAAATGAAAGGTAAAAGGAGTATTAACTACTAAACGATGGCGTAAGCAGTTTTAAAGGCATAAATTGCTGCTCGTGTTATATTGCTTCAAATATGGTTGAAAATGATCATTTTTTTACTTTTAGGTTAGGATATCTCGAAATCCTGACGTAAAGGAACAATTTAGACAACGGATTTGTTTTTAGGACATCAAAATCCTTGGGAGTCACCTAGTTCAGTCTTTAGGTAAAAATTTTGTCTTACTGTGTTTATTAAACAGTTCGCAGAAAAAACTAAGGATAAAATTTGTTTCAGGTAATTTTTTAGAGGAATAAATTTTTACTTAGACAACTTCACGTCTTTCAAAATACATGAGTTGTCATGGAAAAACAAAAGAAGATTTATCCGATATTTGGATAAAATTTATCTTGGGAAGTTAATTTTTGTTGCAGGTAATTTTTACCCCGGAATCGAGGTAAATATTATCCTTCGTTTTTTGTGTTAAAACAACTACAGAATAGATACGGGTTCTTCATGGAACTAGGAAAAACAGTTGTATACACCATTACCATTTTTCTTAGTTATTTTACCTAAGAAATTACTACTTTCTTAATTAAAATAACTAAGGAAAATGGTAATTATATAAATAACTCCTTTTCCTAGTTCCCTGAGGAGTCCGTGTCTATTCTGCAGTTGTTTTAACTGTTCAATAATGGTTACTATAATTAAGAAAATATTTATAAATATTAAGATTCTGGTAAATGTGACTATTTTTCCTAGTAGTTCACAAAGATTTATGAGGATTTTTTTCAGTGTATAGTATACTATCCGTCCATAAAATATAGAGCCCAAAATCCTTTAGAGAACAAAAGATTTTTGACTCTTCATTTCATGGACGGATAGTAGCTGGATGAATGGAATTTATTTCATTTGACTAGGAATTTACATATGTTAGTCGTCCAAAGGAATTTATTTAAGAGTAAGGCAGTATGTTTAACGTGATGTCGAGGATCGTTTTTATTTTTTCTCTCTTATTTTTTGCATATATAGACAAGCAAAATTCCACACAATCCAAACTCCGTAAAAGAAAAGCTTTTCTGAAGGTATCTGCACATAAAAAACCTACAAGCTCCAAAGATCATTTATAGTTAGAGGTGCTCGATTATAGAACGAAATTCCCTTGTTAATCTGCAATGCACCTTTGTTATACGACTTTAAAAACATGATTTTTACACACCTGATAAATATTTATAACTCAATTTTTATATCAGTCACTGGTAGTATTTTCTTTCTCTCTTTATTCTTTGTAACAACAGTGTCTAGCTTATAAGATTTTTGAAGTGTCACTCCCACATTATATATTAATTTGTTTTTTGCTTTATTGCATTGCCTACTTAACCCTTAATCACTTAAGACCGTCTACAGACGGTCATCACTTTTTTCGATTTTCTGGAATTTCCATGTAATAAATTTAAAATTCTGCAAAATAAATATGTGGATTGGATCAAAGTAAAGTATTCTGCATCTCGTAAGGTGGTTATAAGTAATCGTATACTTAATAGAAGCCGAGAAAACTCAAAAAACTTTTAAAAACTTTAATTGCAGAAAACAGTCAAAAATTGACCACATATTATTCCTTAATTTTTTCTGAATTTTTAGATAACGGATTTTAGGCTTGGCCGTTAAAGGGTTAATTATGCTTAATTGGTCATATAGGGCTACTTAGCCAAGCAAACTTGTTTTTTCAGTAAATTCTGAAATCTTCCTATTCTGTTCTTATTGAACTCTGTCCTTTATGAAGCTTATTATTACGGCAAACAAAATAGTGACAATACTATTAAATTTCTCCGAAATGATCTGGTGTTTTTAAAATATGGTTTATCAAAACAATTTCTTTTTATTTTCCTTTTGGAAGGAAATAAAATATAAACTTTATTTTATTGGAGGTGCCAACTGATCAGATGATGTAATTTGTTAGAAGTCATATGCTTTGTTAATTTTTTTTTTCTTTTCCTTTGTTTTATTTTCTTTGACGACTAAGAACCGTTTATGATCGAAAAATGAATTTCCTAAACAGTACCAAAGTTGTTAATTCAATTTTATATTGTACTTTGTGTCTTTATTGTGAGCTCTTAACCTTCCACCCACTTATCAACATACAGTGATGAGCAATGACTGACGAAAGAATTATTATCTCGTACTAATAATAAATCGCCTTATTATATCCCCCTTTGAAAGATCACTTGTAGCTAATATGTAGCTTGTATATAGTATAATGTACTCTATACTGTCTGAATGCTTACAGACCAACAATGCCTCGTATATTTCCATTCAAATGAGTGAAGAAAAAACAGGCTGTCGCTAAAATCACTGTTTCGCGTTTATAACCTGTGCTTATATATTTATACTCCAAGCTAAGTGGGAGAGCGCCACACGTGCACTTTCAGCTACCCAAACCTTTTCTTTTCAAAGTTTTTTAGTTTCTTTTAATCTACACATCTATAGTCTACACTCTACACTGTCTACAGGTTTACATTCTACATAAGTCTACAGTTTACAATTTTACATTTGCACTCTGTGGAAGGGACTTTTGTGTGTGTGTAACCGTACTTTTGCACTTCCACATCAACCCACAGTCCCCTAAAGGCCTAAACAGGTCCGTATAGAATTATAGAAGAATAGGGTGCATGCGCAGGAGATCTAGAAATATTCAGAGACTGTATGTCTTTTCCTTTTGAAAAGTGGTACACAATTTTTCCATTCGTCATTCAGCATGATAATATATTTCTCAAGTCAGGAGTTCCTACTTTTTATCGCTTGGAATAGCCTTGTGATAATCACGCATATTTCTGTTCGTACGTATAGTGCCGTATTTTTTCAAATTATCATAAAGCTCTACTACAATATTAAACATTTAGTTTTAATTTATTTTAATTTGGGGGGGGGGGTCCTCGGACCATTCTGATTCCCTAAGAAAATGTTTAAAATTCCAAAATGTTGAGTTCTTGAAACAGCATTCAAAGGGATCGAATTATGCTCATTTTCCGTTACTACTGATGGATACAAAGGTATAGATCAGAAGTGGAATTCATAGGTATTGAAAATTTTTAATCCTTTTCAATTCCGGACTTCTTATCGGGTTGACTTAGTACTTAGTGCATTAATGTACGTAATATATGTCTCTGAAGAAGTTTAGTCATGAATTATTCATTGTACTTTACATTTGTAGCATATGACTCTTAGAATTTGATGTAAAGGAATATTGTTAAACTTTGTTTCTGAATCCCTTTTGAATTTGTCATTTGGTATACATCCTGGATACTGGACTGTATATTATATACTATATACTATGGACTATGTATATTATATACTATATACTATGGACTATGTACTGGAATTTGGTGTAAAGGAATATTGTTAAACTTTGTTTCTGAATCCCTTTTGAATTTGTCATTTGGTATACGTCCTGGATACAGGACTGTATACTATTTACTATATACTATGGACTATATACTGGACTAGTCCTAGAGCCATTATAACTATAGAAAGACGAGACTAAATTTTACCAAGAGTTTAATGAATTCACTAGAAGACTATAGAATTTCAAGATCTTTGAATAGAAGAATAGGCATCAGGTTATCGCAGGTATACATCCATGATCTCGGAACTTCCATTTAGAAATGTTCAAAATGAAACTCTACTATTATATTAGATACTTCAGGAAATCGTAGGTATACATACAAGAATCTAGGAACTTACGTTTAGAAATAGTCAAAAGTCAAAATGAAGCTACACTATTAAAAATTTCTTTGAAATTAAACCACTTTTCATCTTTTCATTTAATGTCGTTAAAAACTGACTTGTTGTGGTTAAACACTGATTATGTGGAACTAATTTCAGAAAATATTTTGGAGATATATCACATTCAGTTGAAATACAGACGTTGATTTATTTTAATCAAAATGAGTATCTAAAATTCTAAAATGAGATAGATAGACCGCCAACGCAAGATAGAATAGTGTAGCGTTTTAGCGCATGGGGGTACCATGTATATTCATATCGCAGTCCACAGCAAGCAAATTAGAAAATTTCGATTTCTCAAATACGGGTTTAAAATATTCAGAATTTAGAATTTAGATTTCTCAAATACGGGTTTAAAATATTTAGAATCTTTTAAAATGCATTTATAACATAGGTTTTCAAATCATTTTCTTTATTTCGTACTTTGAAAATTTTATTATGGCTGATTTTCGAACATCAAACGCCTTTAACATTGGAAAAAATCTTTATTCAAATATTATCTTAAATGGCTTAAAATCCCTTGAAATGGATTTCTAACCAAGATTTTATGAAGCATTTTTCACTGAAAATTTTCCAACACCAAACGCCTTTAAAAATTGGAAATAGTATATTACGAAACTAGGGGAGAAAGGGAACGATTTCAACGAGTGTGAGGTTAGCTGCCCGACTCGAGTGAAGCGAGGGCAGATATCACTGTAGGGTTAAAAGTAAAAAACAGCTGACAGGCCTGCAATTCGTGATATAAAAAAATGTGACTCCGTCAAAAGCGGTTTGTGAACCGATTTGAACGTTTTTTTTTCAAATTAAAGCTAATAAAATTCCGCATAAATCGGTCAAGGCCGATTTTGAAAAAAGTTTTTTATTTTTTTTTTTATTTAATAACAAAAATGGAAATTTTTTTTTTTAGAAGAGTGCTGGTTTTTGAAAAATACTTGGAATATCTAGAATCAATGAAGCAACTATCCAGGAAAGTTTTCTAATAGCTTAAAAATTGTTTAAAAATTTATTTAATTTGTTATAAACAAATAAGTGAGTGAAAATGGATTAATGGGAATTGGCTGTGATTCGTGAATTGATTTGCACTAAATTTGAACAATTTATAGACGAAAACCGTTTTTGAATTGAATTCATGAAATATAATAAATAAATTGTTATTTTATAAACAAATTTTGTAAATAATTGTCCATAGCAGGTAGTTATGTTGAAATAAATCAAGTTTTTTCTATTAAATCGGCCAAAAATTATACGAAAATGTCACAAAATTATCAGATTTATTCATCCAATAACAACTGATGATTGTTTAAACAAATTTAATTAACAAATGCACTGTCTGGCTATTTTTAGTGGTAAAAACTTGGTTTTTTCAACGTAATGAAGTGTAAATAACTAATTTCTAACCTTTTAGGGAGTTTATATGACAATTAACAATTTTCATTGTTAGCAACAGTTGTTTAAACAAATTTTTATCATCTTAGACATTTTTTAAGAAAAAAATTACATTTCTTTAGGGTATTAGCAGACTGTTATTTAGTAAGGGCTCTGTGCTATCGGTCGATAACAATTGATAAATGTTTGGACAAAATTAATTAACAAATGCATTTTTCGGCTATATTTAAAGGTAAAAACTTGGTTTTTCCAACGTAACCAAATGTTAATTACTAATTTTTAAACTTTTTTATAAAACTCGATAACGATTCACTATTGTTATTGTCATTAATAATTTTATAGACAATTTTTCGTCCTCTCATACATTTGTAAACAAAAACTACAGTTTTTCTTCTGAAATATATAGACAATTACTTAGACATAAATCTTTGCTATCATTTGATAGCAAACGATGATTTATTAAACAAATGATTAAATTTTGTACTGCTGGACAGATACGTTATACACACTAAGTAATTTCTAGAAGCATTGCTGCAGCTTCTGGAAGCAATGGACTTACTTAATGTGTATAACGTGTCTGTCAAGCAGTACAAAATCTAATCATTTATTTAAAAAATCATCGTTTGGTATCAAATGATAGCAAGGAGTTATGTCTAATTAATTGTCTATACATTTCACAAGAAAAACTGAATTGTTTACAAATGTATGAGAGGACAAAAAAGTGTCTATAAGATTATTAATGACAATAACAATTGTGAATCGTTATCGAGTTTTATAAAAAAAGTTTAAAAATTATTGATTTACAGTTGATTACGTTGAAAAAACCAAGTTTTTACCTTTAAAAATAGCCAAAAAATGCATTTCTTAATTAATTTTGTTTAAAAAATTATTAATTGTTATCGACTGATAGCACAGAGCTATTTCACTGAAAAAAATGGTTTAGCTGTCCCAGCTAAGCGTTTAGCTGGATTTCGTCTTCTAAAAAAATATAGCTGTGTTACCTAAATTTTTAGCTGTGCGTTGCCTAAATATCCAGCTGTTTTAGCTAAATTTTGGCATCTAGAAATTATCTAGCTAATTTACTTAGATAATTTTTAGATGGAAAAATTTAGCTAAAAAAGCTAAATATTTAGGTAACTCAGCTAGAAATTTAGGTAACACAGCTATATTTTCTTAGAAGACGGAATCCAGCTAAACGTCTAGCTGGAACAGCTAAATCATTTTTTTCAGTGCTAAATAACAGTCTGTTGATACCCTAAAGAAACGCAATTTTTAAAAAAATGCCTAAGATGATAAAAATTTGTTTAAACAATTGTTGTTAACAATGAAAATTGTTGATTGTCATATAAGCTCCCTAAAAGTTTATAAATTAGTTATTTACACTTCATTACGTTGAAAAAACCAAGTTTTTACCTCTAAAAAGAGCCAGACAGTGAATTTGTTAATTAAATTTGTTTAAACAATCATCAGTTGTTATTAGATGAATAAATCTGATAATTTTGTGTCATTTTCGTATAATTTTTGGCCGATTCAATAGAAAAAACTTGATTTATTTCAACATAACTACCTGCTATTGTTTATAAAATACTACCTGCCAATTATAAAAATTATATATATATATATATATATATATATAAATATTTTTAGTTTATAAAATACTACCGGCTAATTTGTTTATAAAATAACAATTTATTTATTTTATTTCATGAATTCAATTAAAAACGGTTTTTGTCTATAAATTGTTCAAATTTAGTGCAAATCAATTCACGAATCACTGCCAATCCCCATGAATCCATGGGGATTGTCTGTTAAATTTATAACAAATTTAATACATTTTAAAACAATTTCTAAGCTATTAGACAACTTTTCTGGATATTTGCTTAATTGATTTTAGGTATTTTGGATTGAATCCAAGTATTTTTCGAATACCGGTACTCTTCTAAAGAAAAAATAATTTTTTCCATTTTTGTTGTTAAATAAAAAAAATAAATAAATAAATAACTTTTTTTAAAATCGGCCCTGACCGATTTATGCGGAATTTTATTAGCTTTAATTAAAAAAAAAAAAAACGTTTAAATCGGTTTACAAACCGCTTTTGAATATCAATTTGTTCAGAGACATTTTTTATGTCCCACTGTGCGTTGCACAGGCATCGAAAGTCGAATTTTCAATGTAGGTGTTATGAAAAAATCTCTATTAAAATATTATCTTAAATGGTTTAAAATCCCTCGGAATTGATTTATAACATAGATTTTATGAAGCATTTTTTTACTTTATACTTAGAAAATGTTTAGCTCTACTTATCTTCAGCCAAAGCTGATAAGCGATATTTGACCAAATTTTAAGGGTAGTACAAAGTCTAAACTCTAACTAAAGGTGTGACGTCTTGAATATCTATCGAGTTTTTAGGTTAAAACCCAAAAACCCTATAACTAGTTCCAAGTTCTAACAATCAAAATTGAATATCATGTGAATGGATAAACTAGTTCCAAGTTCTAACAATCAAAATTGAATTTCATGTGAATGGATAAACTTAGATATTTTGTGTTCTTGGAATATGCAATATAAGATATAACTTAAGCCTGTTAAGCGCTACATTTCATCCCACACATTAGCCCACGTTAAAATACAGAAATACTCAGCTTGTCGCTGTGGGCCATTGTGGACGCTTGTGCGTCGCGGCGCCTACTCGTGCATACCTGTTTAGTTGAATAGAGAATACACTAACTTTACAATTACAATACCCAGGTAAAAATGTTTTCAAGAAGTTCAAAATTTGATTAGAAGGGTGCATTTCATTATGAGGGACTATATTTTTTCTAGGAAGAGAACAAATTATCTTACACAAGTACACATTGAGATTGCACACATAACTATTGACCTAACATGTACAATTGTTATCAAGTGGAGCTAGTATCACTCACACACAAGAATCATCTCGCACATAGGCGTACCTTTATCTTATCAATAGCGAAGGCGTATGGACATTTGGTGCAGCACAATCGGATGATAGTTTGTTTCTGGCACTTTTCATTTTCGTAGCTTCCGCCATTGAAGAAACTCGCTGCTAGCCAGCATGATGTTTGTTTTCGTATTGGCCGTGGAAAAAGAGTAATCGATAACATTGACGTCATTAAAAGACAGCGATGTCGAGTTCCACTTTATCGACTGCATGCATGTTGAGAAATGAAGGAAAAAAAAGGAAAATAATGATATATAGTAAAGTGGGAAATTCTGCTTCCTTATCGATGAGAGATTTACTTGAGCTTGTCAATTTTCATAATTTTTGTGTGTGATTGGAAATGGAAACGTTTAATCATGCTGGACGAAAATTTCGAGAAAAAGATATGAAGATATATATTATACGTTTCGATATGAGATACGATTTTCATTTTATAATATAATATTGTTAACACTGAAAAAATAGGGGCTATTTATATACATAGTACATAATAGTACCGTCAGAAATTATCAGACCACTTTAAAAAATCCTAATAAAAACTCGCGGGTCTGTTTTTGTAACTATCTCCGCAAAAAATAAAGATTCGGAGATTTTAAAAAAAAGCGTTGGAAAGCTTATTAAATTTTGTGAGAAATATAGAGATAATTTCCATTTTTGGAAAATTTTCGTTCCTCAACTTTTACTATCGCCAACTTTCAGAAAAGTGATGGGAAAAATCTTTCAATCACATGGAATAAACCACGAAACTTCTTTAAAATGATACCAAGAACATAAGAAAATGTTCAATGGTTCTTGAATTATCATAAAAAATGTAGAAGCCTGTTCAAGACGAAAATCAGTCGATTGAGCGGCACCCAGTGGTCTGGATTAGGAATTTACTGTTCATAATCCACTACAGACTACAATATTCTTAACCGATTTTGATGATTTTTTTTTTTAGAAATTCTGAGCATTAAATGCTTTAGAACGTCTGCAGGCCGAATTTTTTAATTTCGGTCTGTGGACGTTATTATTTAAACAAATAGTGCGTGAAAAAAGCTATTTCAACAATATGATTTTTTATCTCTGAACAAATTGCTTAAATAAACTTGTTGTTTATCAGAATTATTGAGGGTAGATTTAAAGAATATAAAAATTTTATACAACATTTTATTTAATTGCTATAAACAATTTATGTGAACAAATAATCCAATGTATCAGTTTATTGTAGAAAAAAATTATTTTGTACTAAAATCGTTCTGATTTATTATTAGAATAGTAATCAGTAACGAAAAATGGTCATAAATTAAAAATTCGTAAACAATCAACAAAGTTATAAACAATTTTTGATTTATTAAGGCCCATGGGTAGGCCAATGGATATACCAGAAAAATTTATATTGGGATGAGAGCATTTGATGAAAAGATAATTTTTTATGGCATAAAATCTGGTTTTTGAATTGTTTAAGAGGGCTGTCCCATGTGACAGGTCCAAAAAATCGAAAAATTTTTTGTTTGCATAAATTGCTTTTATAATAGACTTTTACATGGATCAGGCATAGCAGACTAATGGTGAGTCAACATTTTCTTTGTGTAAATCGTACTTGTACTTATAAACGAGGTTTTCTCAAAACTGTATTTTTCAAATTGGCTTCTATGATATCTCAAAAACTATTAAACGGATTTCGTTCAAATTTTTATGGTATATTCAGCACATCTATAGTTCTTACCCGAACTAGAACAATTCTGATATCTGATGTATTTTTGTTTAAGCTGAAAAATTCGAAAAAAATGACGAAACTTGGAACTTAATTTTTAAAACCGTGTCAAAAATTCAATTTTCAATATTTTCACTTTATTCTAGTTCCGACGATAGCCAGGGCCGGCGAAAGGCGTGTGTATGGTGGGTAGTACTACCCACCTCAAATTTCTGAGGGTGGGTAATTACCCACCCGAAAAACTGAAGAATATCAAAGAATAAGTAAAAATTACGGGGACCCTTTTCTCGGTATGGGAAATTACCCACCCGGATTTAATATGTTTCGCCGGCCCTGACGATAGCCATAGGTCTACAAATTAAAATGTCGTTTAATTTTTTTATTTCAGGTAAGCAAAACCTCCGAAATCATGGAAGCCGTATTTTTTTTACATGAAACTAACTTCTTTTTACATGAGTGTCACATGAGTTTCACATGAGTGTCACATGAGTTTCACATAAGTCTATTCAACTCCATATTTTGGTTTGAAAAAATTCTGAGTGACTGTTAAAATGTCAATAAATGTGTGATAAAAATTCAAAGACAATGTGTTTTAATAGTGTTTATCAAAAAAATTCCCCCAAAAAGCGAAAAAAACAGCTGTCACATAGGATGGCCCCCTTAAGCAATTTGTTTAAATATGTGATTTAGGGAAATACTGATTGCGCTATTCGATTCTACGAGTAAAATTACATAAAGTCCATGTGTTAGACAATTTTTTTCTTCCACCAATTTATTATGTCATATAAATAAACCCTGAAGCGAGTGTCGTACTATGTAATTGTTTATTTATAACACATGTCAAATTGAGTGGAAAAAAACTTGTCTAACACATAAACTTTATGTAATTTTTTCCGTAGAATCGAATGGCGTAATCAGTTTTCCCGTAACTCACATATTTAAACAAATTTTTTAAACAATTTTTGTTTAAAAAATTAAAAAATTAGATTCTTTGCATAAGAAGTTATCTTTTGAACAAATGCTCTCATCTCAATATTACGTTTCCTGTTATGTCCATTGGTCTACCCATGGGCCTTAATGGATTAAAAAATAACTTTATTGATTCATGGTTTTTATATTTATGTTTATAACTTTATTGATTTAAATTTATAACTTTTTTGATTGCTTACAAATTTTCAATTTATGACCATTTTTCGCTAATGATTACCATTTTAATAATAAACCACAATGAATTTAGTACAAAATAATTTTTTTCTACAACAAACTGATACATTGAAGTGTTTGTTCAAATAAATTGTTTTTAACAATTAAATAAAATGTTGTATAACGTTGTATAATGTTTATTTAAGTAATTTGTTCAGAGATAAAAAATCATATACATAGTTGAAATGCCGTTTTTCACTCACTAATTGTTTTAATAATAACGTCCACAGATTTAAATTTAAAAATCCGGCCTGAAGTTTTTTTAAAGCACTTAATACTAAGCATTTCTATTTAGAAATTTTCTAAAAAGAAATCATCAAAATTGATTAAGAATTGTAGCTTGTAGTGGATTATGAACAAGTAATACAGAAATTCTAATACAGAAATCTAAAAAATTCTGTAGAATTTTTTCATTTGAGAAAAAAAGGTTCTTTGACTCAAAGCGAACCGATTGACCTATAATATTACTATACCTATAATATTACTATATTATTGGAGATTCATTATTTCTTGACTCAAAATGAACTGGTTTATTTAAATAGTATTAAATTTCACTAAAGATCTCCTAATACAATTTCAGAAAGATTTTTTAATTTTAAAAATTCATAAAATTAATCCCTTCTCAATATATGAGAAAGCATGAAAATATGACTGTCATATACTTCAAATTTTCGGTAAAATTTTTTTACGTGAATTCGGGGATTCTCACAAAGAGAAATATTTTTGAAATACAATCCGAATTTCTACAAACTGGTATATCACAAATACGAGTGTTTAATTTATAATACGTACAACAAATTTTTTAGTCCACAATAATTTAATTTTTCTTGTAATTCATATCAATGTCAAGATTAACGTCACTCTTAGATTATTTTAATAATGTATAATTCATAGCTCTATATCAATTAATCAAATACGTGCAAATAGTCATTGGCAGTGTTCCAATCACGAGTTTTTGATTGCATGTTTACAGCTATGTGAACAACGTGTGACGCTAATATACAGCTGACGTTTGAAAACGTGCAAAAATTCCAAGCATCTATTCAGGAATTCACACGTGGCCAGTCAGCCAATGACTTGAGTTTGAGTTTCAAATTAAATTTGCAACAGATTTGGTTTTTATAATAACTATTTTTTGTGGCGAAATTTATTTACACAGATTAATCATTGCTTATCGACGTATCTTTCTTTGATACAATATTTTTGCAATGTTTTCTTTCATGCGTTTTATGCATAAATTTTTTTACGTATAAACCTTTCTACACAAATCTTATAATTCTTAATTTTCTTATCAAATTGCTGTATTACTTCAATATACGTTGGACCATTCATCTTCATTAAATTACTCATAAAAATGTTTAATCAACCCAACCTAAATTATATA
>JBAGKK010000547.1:292830-335464 GCA_037177015.1 Euceroptres primus | reverse complement strand
TCACTCGCTTCGCTCGTGCGAAAAACGTCTCGTGCACTAAATAATCACCTCTCACACACGTATCGAAATGTACTATTGTGGCACAGTGTGCGTAAAATGCGTTTTTACACACCCATATTAGTGCGTACAACGGTTTATGACACACCCACTAATATGGGTGTGTTAAAATGAAGCTTTTCAGTGCTATTTTTTTCGACCCACCCTAATCTACAGTTATTAAAATCAGTCTATTTTATTGTCATAAAATTCGACAATGTGAAAAAATATTTTTTTTTTATTAAGTAATTTTTAAGTAACAATATTTCCTATAGAAAACCTATCTCGCCTCTTTTAAAAATATAAAACATATTTCGAATTAAAATTAACATCTTTATGTTTCAAATAATCAAGTTTGAATGTTTTAAACACGAGATCTTCAAAAGTTATTCAGATTTCACCTTTGAATCTTTTATTTTTGGTATTTCTGAACAGAAGCTGAATATATAATTTGATATTTGAATTATTGATAACTGCCTCTAGATTCTTCTAAAGATAAATGAAATTTAAATAGAATAAGAAAACAAGGATTCCATATCAACTGATATTAGAATATGAGACAAACTGAATTTTCAAACGTAAATATTTACACAGTTCGATACCATTTCACAGAAATAATTTGGCTTGCTCTACTTCACAACAGACTAATTAACACGTGGAGGAAATGGTAATTAATCTCACAAATCTCTTCAAAATATTTGGTTTATTACCCCAGGTGGAAAAATTATGCATAATCTATTTGCATAATGAACTATGGGTAATCACTATGCCGAAAATTATGCATAAATTATGCACATTCAATAAATCTGAAGGTATCAAAATGTTAGAAGCAGTTGAAAACTAGTTGTTATTTGTTTGCAACATTTTATGCATAATTTTTTGCATAGTGACTACCCATAGTTAATTATGCATAGATTATGCATAATTTTTCCGCCTGGGGCCTCTTGAAGTCGTTTCGATTAATATTTTATTTACAGTAATAAAAATAATTCACAGATCGGATGAGAAAGTATCAGTTTCTCAAATTTATTTTTGAATAAAGACCTGCATCTTAATTAGAAGGAACATGTGTCCAATAAGTTTATCTTTTAAAAATTATCTCTTCTAGTCCATCGATCTTTGCGATTGCTGGCGATCAAATTCCCCGAATTTACCATATATGGCTATAATTAAAGAGAAATATTACATTATCACGACAACCGTCCATCCGAACATTTAATCTCGAGTTATTCCAGTTGAATGACGAATTAATAAAGATTCACATTTACAAATATACCGTTTCAGTTATAACATTCTCCAGGCATAATAAGAATTTTCTAAATGCGGTAGGTCCACTGATATTTGTTTATAACATTGAATCCACTGTCGTAAGATCTGATTGAATATTATATTACTAACATTCAAGCGATCAGTAAAATTTTTAATCCGATTCGTAACTCCGGGACTTAATTTATCACAGTTATCTAATTTTTTGAAGGTCATTTACGTGCGGAAATGTGAATCTGGTATCACTCAAAGTCGTCATGACTATATAATCGTCTTAAATGAGAAAGTCTTCCAATCGAAACGCCGCGCCGATATGATTTCGCATTTTAAACGGCTTGGAGAAAAATATGGACAAATGTGGCAATAAAACATGACAGGAAGCTAATAATAATCACCTTATTTTGCAATAATTTATGCTGAATGACGAATAATTATTGCGGACTGATTTGTACTGCGATGTTAAATTCCTAGCACTTTTTTTTAAACGCGTAGGTGTTACTTTCGTGACGCGAGGGTCCAGTTTTTATTTATTGACGTTCTAAAAGGTTGAACATAATATTCTTTTACGTGACCTTACAAAGAATAAAAATTTCCTTGATTATATAGGTTTTTGGTCGAGAGTCTTGAAAGATTTTATTTTTATCATATATTTAGTATCAAAGTAAATCATTTTGTAGTAAAAATTAATTGAGTTTTTAAATTTAGATCCAGATTATATAATCAAAGAAATTACATTTTTTTGTCTTTCTTTGAACTGACGAGTTTGAAGAAAATTTTTGAAAATACTTTGTTTTATATTTAAATGAATTTTCATTCATGCAGATATTTATATCATTTTAAATAAATTTTTTTAATTCTCAGCAAGTATTGTTCATCTTTAAACAGAAATAAACAGGAAATTCCTGAAAATAGTATAATGGAGATCCAGTATGCAAAATGACAATGTAATGTCAGATATAATATTTAATTTATTTTTATTCTTTTCTGTCTTTAAAACCAAGTCAATTTATTTAACTCTGAGAAAAGACATTCTAGATCCATAAATTTCACACCTAAATGTTACACATTCGTATTCTAGCCAGCTGAAAAAGAACAACATTAAAGTCATTCATGCAAAACTTGTTGGTAAACATGGAATTTATTAAGCATGGATTTATCAAGAAGTTTGCATCTTATCTATTAATTTGTAAATTTCACGCCAGTGGTAACATTTTTCATTGTTCACAAACAGCTGAATAATAAAATTAAAAATTATTTGCGAGTAGTTTGAATTTGATTAAAAAAATTCAGCAGAAACTTGTAATATATCTGTATAAAATACAAAAAGCGAAAATCATTGTCACCTTGATAAAGTGTTTTGAGATATATGAGAAAATTCTTGTAGGTCCATTGTATTGAAATGCTAATGAAAGTAAATCTCAATACTTAATTAGTCAGCTGTTAAATTAGAATTACTATCTCAGGAGGAAATGTATCATTCTTAGATTTCAATCTGAATTTCTGACGTAAACAAATTTGTTATGGATATACGACTGAATAAAATATCTCCAATTTCAGTACTAATGAGTTTATACGTTTTCTAATAGAGTAAAGGAAAAAGTACCAAAGTTGATTGTCTTAATTGATTAAAAAATTCAAATGTTAAACCAGAAAAATATTATTATTTATGTATACGGGGCATTATTTCTCAAGTGTATTCAGCCAAAAAAATGAATTTCTCCGATCGAGTTCAAATTTACAAAAAGTTTAATCCTATTAGATGTCACTCCAAAAAAAAGATTCATCAGTTTGGTCAAAAACACGCCGAAGTAGAGGGCGTGAAATTTTTGTACTTTGCGCAAAGATTTCGGATATAAATATCTTCTTATGTATGGCATATAAAAAATTTTGACTCAAATGTTTTCGATAGATTTTTTCCCAATCTTTCGAATGAAATGAAAAAATTTTTGAAAAATTCAAAATTTAGCCATCATTTTTGAAAATTAAAAATATTTTTGAATTTTTTTTTAAGTTCGACTCTTTTTTTTCTTTTTTTAACTAAAAATGAAGCTTGAGATGCTTACTTTCGGATTCTTGAACAGCAAAATATAGTTTTTTGTTGTTTCAAAGAAATTGAATTTTAAGTAACCTGGTAAATTCAAAAAATTGTTCCTATGCGCGAAAAAAATTCGTAAAATTTTTTCCATATACAGTTTTTAAAATAAACATTATTGTAAAAACAGAAATTCAAAGAAAATTGTTGATTTTAGAATTTTTTAAAAATTTTCAAACATGAAATTTTTTGAATTTAAGTAATTGCGCATTTTAATGTACAATTTACATGTAATGTACATAATAAAATAAGTATAAATGCTATTTGTACATTAAAAATGCGCAATAAATGAAATTTAAAAAATTTCATTTTTGAAAATTTTCAAAAAATTCTAAAATCAAAAAATTTTTTTTGAATTTCTGTTTTTAGAATATTGTTTCTTATTAAAAACTGTACATGCCAAAAATTTTTCAAATTTTTTTCGCGCTTAGGAAAAATTTTTTGAATTTACCAGATTACTTAAAATTCAATTTTTCGAAAACAATAAAAAACGACATTTTGCTATTTAAGGATTTGAAAGTAAGCATTTCGAGCTTTATTTTTAGTTTAGAAAAAAGAAAAAATGGGTCGAACTTAAAAAAGATCAAAAATATTTTTGATTTTCAGAAATGATTACTAAATTTTGAATTGTTCAAAATGTTTTTAATTTCATTCGAAAGATTGGGTTAAAATTTTTTATATGCCATACATAAAAAGATATTTGTATTCGAAATAGAGGCTCTTTGCGCAAAGTACAAAAATTTCACCCCCTCTACTTCGGCGAGTTTTTGACCTCATCAACCTTTTTTTTTTTTGAAGTGCCATATAATAAGCGAGTTTTTGAAACTGATCAATCTTTTTTTTTGAAGTTTCATCTAATAGGACTAAACTTTTTGTAAATTTGAGCCCGATCGGAGAAATTCATATTTTGGGCTGGGTACACTTGAGAAATAATGCCCCATATGTACTTTTGTTTATTGATTATTGTTTATTGACTACTGTCAACATTATTCAAAATACACAAATGTTCCAAATCATAAAAAAAAGGTAAACAAAATCATCTATAAACATCTATAAAATTGATCCATTTTCGACTAAACTATCAAAAAAGAAATAGCGATTCCGGGGTGAAAATTATCTGCAACAAAAGATAACTTCAAGGAATAAATTTTCCCCAAATGACAGGATAATGACCTGTTTTTCTGAAAAGTAGCAATCCGCATGGGCGAAAAATGTGACGTCACATCCGGAATTTTCGTACAACCTTTTGAATAAATACACGGGAAAGCATATAAATAATCCAATTAAAAATTTTTTTATAAAGTTAAGGTAGATATATAGTGATAATGGTAAAAAGAAAAGTAGAAACCGATGCAGAAAATTAGGGGAAAAAATCCTTCATGAGAAAGGGAAAATCGAAACAAAAAATACTATTTGCGAGTTTGACAGATTGCGGGTTGATGTGCTTCCAACAGTAAAAATTAGAGAAAAAGATACTCCAGGGACAGAATTTGTACACAAAACTGTGGAAGAGCACAACATATGTATGTAGTACAGTTGAAAAGATAGTTAAAATATAGGAAGCAGATAACCAAAGGAAAAAAACAGACTTACTGGGAAGGTAGGTTATTCAGTTAAGGTTAGATTTCCTCAGAAAATGTGTTTTTGTCTTTTTTAAAATCATTTTTTAGTATTGCAGTATTATAGGTACAAAAATATTATGATTAATATTATGAAAAAGGTTAGTTGCACTTCAGTTATAGGCATCCGTGTACTACTTGCATGATAAAATTTAATTTTTTCTCTAAATATGTTTTAATATTTTATAAATAACCGAATATTAACATAAATCTGAAAGTAATCTTTATTGGTTTTACATAATAGTTGCATGATACCTTAATTGTAACGCTTTTTCTTGACTAACCTACCTTTCCACTAAGTCTGTTTTTTTCCTTTGGTTATGTGCTTCCTACATTTTAACTATCTTTTCTATGTTGTGTTATGCTATGTTGTACTATGTTTTGCTCTTTCACAGTTTTTTGTGCAAATTCTGCTCTCGGAATTACTTTTTCTGTAATTTTTACTGTTAGAAGCACATCAACTCGCAATCTGTCAAACCCGCAAATAGTATTTTTCGATTTCGATTTTCCTTTTTTCATGCCGGATTTTTTCCTCTCATTTTCTGCATCGGTTTCTACTTTCCTTTTTACCCTTGTCGCTACCTTAATTTTTATAAATAATTTTTAAATTGGATTATTTACATGCTTTCCAGTATATTTATGCAAAGGTTATACGAAAATTCCGGATGTGACGTCACATTTTTCGCCCATGTGCATTGCTACTCATCAGGAAAAAAGGTCTATTTTCGTTTATTTTACCATGTTAAAAAATGTACTTTCAAAGATATAAAATTGTCCGTATAAAAAGTTATTTTTCTAAAAAATTACCAACAACGAATTTTAACCATAGTTTTTTTTTGTAAATTAAAGGCAGCAATCACAGTCATTCAAACAAAAAATTATTAGGAGTTGAGAACAAGTGAGATTATTAATTATGAAATTCTTCAAAAATATCTCACTGTTTTTTAAAACAAATACAAAAAATATTTTCAAATCTTCTCTTGGAAAATTATAAATTACCATTACGCAGAAAAACGAAACCATGAAGATTCCTTATGAACATTGATCAGATACTTCTATAGATATACAACTGCAAGCAAGAAACCCAACAATAACCATAAGCTGCACAACCTGAAGCCCCATACTATTTATATCTTCGCTCAGAACTTTTTCCTGGCTGAGTCACCTGGCAGACTATAACCACCTCACGTCGAAGATACCGCGAGGTTGTGATGATTGAACGTTTGCAATGCATTTTTTCTTTTTTTTTTAAGAAAAGAAGCAAATCGAAAAGAGAAAAACGGCTAGGGATCGATTTCACCCAAGCCAACGCGAATCGGTTTTGCGAGCTTCTCGCGATCGTTTGCAGGTACCAATGCGATCGAATGGCGACTGCAACTTAATGAACCGGTTGTGAGAGGCACGTCACTCAGATATCATCGACGGCTGACAGTTAAAATTGTTGTTCGCGGCTCCGTGACAAATTAATCGTCAGCGCGCGAATAGAAATTTTTTCGAGCTCACACTCCGTCGGCTAGTTCGTTAAACTTAAACGAAACATTCAATGCATTCGATGGTATTCGAACCAGGATAATTGATCTAAACCTGTGAACGATCTCATTTCTGCAATTAAGTCGAGATCAATCGATACAGAAGAGTACAAAGTGGATCTGTCAAAATCAGAATCTTCAAAGATTCAAGGTGTCAAAAATCTTATTCTACTCGTATCCTGTTCAACTTTGCTCTGTAGTTAATGACTTATTTCATTTTGAAACGGTTCCTGGTTAGGCGGTAGATCCCTGAAATTTCATTTCTCATTAGAGTTTAAATTAAAGCTTCTTTAGATTATAAATTAAAAGCAATTATGTTTAGACTGAATGGGAAGTTTAATATGAAATCAGAGGTTCAGGTTCAGGCAGTGATTATGTCAGTTCGGTCTGACATAATTATTGCTATTGGAAAGTAAAGAGTTATTTCTTTTAGATCCATCAATCTATCAAAATGATGTAAACGAGTTTTCAGACGAACTCTTGTTAAAGATTGATCAATTCTTGTAGAGAAGAAACAATCATTTTTGATATTGAGGTTTACATTGATCAAGATTTGAAACATGACTCAAAAAGCTAAGAATAGAGGTTTGATCATATCAAGAGTTGATCTTGTCAGGAATCATTTCATCAAGTCGGAAACACTTTTCCAGCTCGGAAATTTTTCCAAGTCAGAAATTTCCAGCTGCCAAATTATTATTCAACATGCTGTTTGTCCACCTCTAGCTTTTATTTTTGGTACGAAACGTGACTGCATTATTGTCTTTAAAGTGGTGGATCTGCGTCAAAACATATCAGGAAAACCAAGTGACATTTACGTAAGTCGCACTTGCATACAAATAGGAAATTCAATTATTCAGGAGAACAGTCTATGCAACAGCACGGTATCGAAAGATTTCATCAGTTGATTGAAGTTGAAAAGACCTCTTTGCCTAATAACTTACGTTAGGAATCAATCTAAAAAATCTGAAATAATTAGCAATTACAATACACTCAATTGCAATATGAAATTCGATAAGAAAAATTGATTTGATCAGTCCATATCCATAACATTTTGCTCGACCACTCAAGTAATCTGAAGAATTTAAAGTCTGTAAGAATTGGATAAGGGAGATTTGATGCAATACTCACTTGATCTAAAAGTGCATCACACACCTAATCCATCATGATCACTGAATCACTTGGCTTACATCAACACCAAGAAACACTTTTCTTCTTTGTCATTGGTAACCATCCATTGAATCCGCATCCAAATGTCCACCATACAAATCTCCATAAAATTGTAAAAACCATACAAAATTGTTTATCACTGAAGCACTAACCGGACAGTAATGTTTTTTCCACAGCCAACTTTGGAAGCAACTTCTTCAGAACCACCTTGAATTTTCAATCAGGAAGGACTTGATATAAAAGGATGTGATTTAGGTAAATCATAATACGAAATTTGATGACAGGGTCCGGACCTGCAGCCGGCCGGTACATGCGCGAGGCGTGCGCTCATGTAGCACGTGGCCGCAAGACTGAATCCCCTACCTTTGATTCCGTCAGACCGTTTGTCCGTTCGTCCTTATCTTACCTACTCGTATAGGAGAGTAGGACTACCGCGGCCTTCTCTTCTCTTCCCTACTCTTCTCAGTAGTAGCATCCATCCTCCTTCGGCCACAAGTTGAGTATGGGCAGGTCCGGCTTTAGGGGCGGGAAGAAATGGGCAGCTGGTGGTCTCTGATACCAGTCTCTGATGACCATATAGAATATACATCATTTGCTTGATCAAACTACTCTTAGTCTTTTCAAAGCTGCCTTTGAATTGATGCCAGATGCTGAAGAAGATGAGATAGGAATTGCTTGAAGCTTTAAATGATTTTACTTTTTAATGATCTGTTCTCCATGTTAGAAATTTTAATGTGATAGTGTTAAGAGGTGGTCCAAATCTGCCAAAATCGACTTAAAAAACCTTGGCTACAGTCATATGCAAGAAGTAGCTGGTACGGTGATTTTGGAAAACACCGTTTGCTTCTCTTCAGGTGAGTTACCTTCATGTACTTAATGCTACCCCATTCAGGGGTACAAGTTGATAGTGGTTTTCAAAAACATATCAGAGCTGATGATTGATGAAAAGGCTGTGATTTGATGATAATCATGATAAGACGATAGGTTAAGAACATAGGAACATGGTTCAGATTCAAGAACTGCAAAAATTGAAGATGTTATAAAGTTGTTTACGTAACTTCAATGTGATACCAGTTTGATAATGATGGAAAGAGGAAGAAAGATGAGAAAGGCAATTAGAAAGATGATTTCGCTCATGTTGGAGATATTACCACGTTATTAGAGATACATACCACGTTATTTATAGCATGTTAAATCTGTCATTAGGATAATAAGATTTGAATTCAGCAACATTAAAGATTGCAAGCGTTGAAGTAATCTGATAAGGTACTCTTCTTACTTTGGTACTCTTCCTGGAAAGTATTGATGGATTTAAAAAATAATTTACATTGGTACCAGTGTGTTATCAAGATGGTACTAGGGTGGTATCAGCGGGATACCAGTGTGGTACCAATATAGTAGATCAGTATATCATTGGCACTCGTGTGTTACTAAGTTGGTACCAGTGTGGTATGGGCATGGTACCAGTGTGGTACCAATCCAGTACATCAGCTCGTCATTGGTACCAGTGTGTTACCAAGATGATATCAGCGTGGTACCAGTGAGGTACCAATCTCGTACATCAGTACATCATTGGTACTAGAGTTATTAAGGTGGTACCAGGTTGATATCAGCGTGGTATTAGTGTGGTACTAATCCTACTACATCAGTACATCAGTTCATCATTGGTTCCAGTTTGTTACCAACGTGGTATCAGGGTGGTACCAGTGTGGTATAATCGTGGTGCCCGGGTAATCGTAATCGACATTGGTGTGGTACCAGGGTGGTACCAGTGTGGTATAATCGTGGTGTCTGGGTAATCGTAATCCACATTTGTACCAGTGTGTTATCAAGGTGGTACCAGGGTGGTATCGGCGTGATACCAGTGTGGTACCAATCTAGCAGATCAGTACATAATTGGTACCTGTGTGTTACCAAAGTGGTACCAGGGTGGTATCGGTATGGTACCAGTGTGGTATCAATCCAGTACATCAGTTCATCATTGATACCAGTGTGTTACCAAGGTGGTACCAGCGTGGTACCAGTGTGGTACCAATTTAGTACATCAGTACATCATTGGTATCAGTGTTATTAAGGTGGTACCAAGGTGATATCAGCGTGGTATTAGTGTGGTACTAATCCTACTACATCAGTACACCAGTTCATCATTGGTACCAGTTTGTTACCAATTTGATATCAGGGTGGTACCATATTGGTATAATCGTGGTGCCAAGGTGGTACCAATCTAGCAGATCATTACATCATTGGTACTCGTGTGTTACCAAGGTGGTACAGGGTGATATCGGTAAGGTACCAGTGTGGTATCAATCCAGTACATCAGTTCATCATTGGTACCAGTGTGTAACCAAGGTGTTATCAGCGTGGTACCAGTGTGGTATGAATCCAGTAAATCAGTACACCACTCGAATCATATTGGTATCACATGTGTACCAATGTACAACATAAAATTAAGATGAAAAGGAAATTATCTGGAAATTATCTGAGACAGTAATTTGCATTAATTTCTCTATGATCGATGTATCAAATTGATGCTGTGACCGAAAAGCATTGTTGCAAATTGATATATTGATACCAGCGTAATATCGAAATGGTATCAGTATCCCATTTGTATATGTCTGGTGCTAATATTGTACAAAATGTAGCAATTTCCAAATCTCTGTGGTATCATCACTTTCGTATTGTAATGGTACCACATTATACCAATGGAACACTGTAGATTTTAAAGTATTGGTGTTTTATTGAAAAACTAAAGGTTAAAAATGTTTCAGGTGTCACATTAATATTACATCGGTACCATATGGGGCCGTCCATATACCACGTGGACATTTTTACTATTATGTGATACACTCGTGTCTTCCTCTATGCCAAAAAACTGAGGAAGACACGAGTATATCACACTATAGCAAAAATTTGCACGTGATATATGGATCTGATTTGATGATATTTCACGTTTATGTCACGTTCGTATCACAATTTTACATTTGTGTGGTACTAAATTACAAATGTAATATAGGAAAGTGGTGCTCCTGAGAAATTGATGGTTAAAAATGTTTCTGGTATCACATTAATATTACATTGGTACCAAGTGATACCAATAGTACTCCAGATTCCTGTGGTTTTGAAATATTACTGGTACTCTAGTACCACGTTGATCATCCTTTGGTATCACGTTCATACTACATTGGTATCTTACGATGCCAAGTTGTTATCATATTGGTACCATAATACCATGTGATACCATTGTATTCGAGCATGATATGGTCTTGAAAAATTGATGGTTAAAAATGTTTCCGATATCACATTAATATTACATTAGTACCACGTGATACCAGTGGTACACTGAATTCCAGTGGTTCGGAAATATTGGTAGGACCCTGGTAACACGTTGATCTCCTTTTGGTACCACGTTTGTACCACATTGGTACCATGTGATATAAAGTTGTTATCACATTATTACCATGTGATACCAAGTTGTCATCACATTGGTATCATGTGATATCAAGTTGTCATCACATTGATACCAGGTGATACCAAGTTGTCATTATATTGGTACCATGTGATACCATGTTGTTATCACATTGGTACCATGTTATACCACTGTAATAAAGCGTGTGATGATCTTGTAATATCTATGGCACCAAATTTTTGTCGTACCAAGTAGCTTATTAACGCTACATTGATATCATGTTGATATCATATTAGGTTATTAGGCAACCATTGTATAAGATAATTTCTTCATCCACATTTCTTTTCCGTGAAGACATACCAAATTTTTGTGGTTATCAGGTAGTTTATTAACGCTACATTGATATGTTGGAATCATATTAGGAAACTATTGTATCAGATAATTTATTTAGCTACATTACTTTTCCGTGAAGATATTACCATGTGATAATGATGTTATTACAGATCAATTCAGCAACGTAACACTTGATATTAATTCTATATGAGGTGTTTATTATAATTAATATAAAAAAAACAACACAATCTGAAAACGTTGAAGCTATTATACAAATTGAATATCTAAAGATATTTATTATTTGTTTCAGGGGGATAATAAAGAATGAATAGGGTTCTAGCGAAAGTGAGAACATCCCTGAGAGTACCTTCAACCTGTGATTTTCTTCTCCAGTTCTCCTTCTCCGGTACCCATTATCCTCCTCCACACAAGGGTTACCACCTCCTTCAATTCTTCCTCTTCACTGGTTTTTGGTATCCTTCCTCAAGTTTTTCCTCCTCCCTCTCCTCTTCTTTTCTTTATCTTTCTCCTACAATTGATCTTCCAATTCCTATTGGGCTGGCACAGAGTAGGTTCTGTGCTAACTCCACACAGGGAAGTACGTGCTAAGCGTGTACTGAATTTTTTCTTGCTCAGATAAACGTGGTGCGCGCATCAATACGCACGCATGAGTTCCACTCCTTCTTAACTATCATAACCTACGAGCGAGTACAATACGCACCTTATCTACTCAGGCACGTACCTTGCACCTGAGAACTATGGACGCGTAAGTGCGTGCTGGCGCAAGGAAGTAGATACCTGCAGGTACCTTAATGGCTCTGATCCGAGGTCACTGCGGAAGTAAAACAAGGTGTTGGTATCGTGTAAAATAATCCCACGAAATGAGAAAAAACTAAAAATTTTGATTTATTTCTGTTTCATCGAAAGAAATGCTTGCACTTATAATCCGACATTGAACAGGCTGTTTGCCAAACAAGATAAAGATATTTTCAAAATGCTTCTATTTAAATATAATAATTTGTTGTACCTATAAGAGTATTGTTTTACTGATACTATAATAATATATAAATAATAATAACATAAATATAATAAGCATAATAAATGAATTGAATTGATACTGAAACTTTCTTATTGATTAGAGCACCTGAAATCTTTTCCCTTTGGAATTTCGCAAAAATGTACACGTTCTCTATATTATGGACAATATACAATAGATGCATACCTAAAATTTATGTTAAAATAGATCGAGCTTTCAATTATCGAAAATTAAAGATGCAAGAACAGTTTTAACTACAATGGGCGCAAGCCTACGTGCTAAAGGGGAATTAGGTTTTCCCACCCTTATCAATACTATATATCTAACTATCTATAATAATAAAGTAAATATTTGTCTGTCTGTCCATTGAACATTGAACTTTTTGTGTTTCCACTCGTTTGTGATTGCTTTTGCTTTGCACTTTTAATAAAAAATGCTATTTTTGATCATAATTTGTTATTATAAAAGTAAATTGGTTTTGAGATTTATTATAACCTTTGAGAATGCATTTTTATTGTTATGCTGTCTACTGGATTATATTTTAAGAATATTGGAAAAGTTATTCCCACTTCATATGGGAATAATGTGACGTTCCGCAAGGAAAGGGACCTTAAGGTTAGCAGGCAAATTTTTCAGTAGAAGCGACTGAAGAGACGGTCTGGTCATCTGCAAACGTCGAAACAGGCGATTCACGCTTCACTTTGCAGTTTAATAACAATTCCAATTTTTCAGATAGAAATTTAATTCCTTTTTAATATGAAAGAGCGATTCAAAAATGATCGATAGCATAAAAAAAATGAAAATCGATTTTTTAACCCTAAGGTCCCTTTCCTCGCGGAACGTCACAATTATTTGATTCGTTTTGAGAAATTAACTCTATGGGAGTTTTTTCTGCTGCAAAACAAGGTTTTTGTGCATCTGCTTTATTGTGTAACTATTTGCTTCTCTATAAAATTACTATAAGTGATATTTTATTTGGGACAATTAAACAATTAAAAGATATATTTTTCAATTAAAATTTTTTGGAGAGATTGAACATTGAGAGATTATTTAATTTCAGGATTTCATGTTTCTTATATCATTTTATAGCTTTTAATCTCATAATTTACAACAGAGTGACCGTTCGCCAGGAAAAATGTGGAAATCATGGAAAGTCAAGGTTCAAATTAAACAAAAGTTGAACTGAATTGTACTGGACTTTTTCTGGTTTATACAGAAAATGATTTTTTGACAAATTCAAAATTGCGCGGCAATTTGGAAAATTTTTTTTGTTGCTGGACCATCAACATTTTGTAATTTCAATTTGAAGTATTGTGCCATAATGTATATATAAATTTGCGCTGCAAACAAAGTTTACTTTTTCGAAAAAATAACTCAAAATGTGAAACTCGAAGGAAAAAAATTATTCAACTCCAAAAAAATATTCTAATTTAGACGAAGTAAAAGTTCTCGTAAAAATAAATACTTCTTTTACTGGAAAAATTTTATACTCGCTATCGTTTTCGAAAAAAATTAAAATTTTAAACCTCTTGGACATCCGAAAATGTCAAACTGAAATTGCAAATTGCTGGAATAAAAAATTTTGTTAAACGTCCAAAACATCGTTTATTATTACAAAATTAAGGACTAACAATTAGTTATTTTTTATTATTTTACATTTGTAGACATCGTTCTACAACAATATTGTAAGGCTAAAAAGTTTTTTAAAAAAACTTTTTGTTTATGGCATTCAAGATATTTTGCGCATCCCCTTCTAAAAAACCGTTCAATACTATAAAATTAAAGAATAACGAAATTATTTATTTTTCTTTATTTTACATTTATAGGCATCTTATCGCATGGCAGTAAGGTTAATAAAAGTAATACCTTCTCATGTGATTAGAATCTAAAAACTTTGATATTTTCGGTTTGCAGATTTCCAAGATTCTTTTACATTCTCATCACAAGAGATGGTAAGTATTTTAAAAAATGTTACCCGATTCCTTTTTTTTTAGACCACAACTTTTTACTTCGTCGGAGTTTTCAAATTTTCAAAGATTATATTTTTAATTTTATTTCGAATTTGGATCTTTTCTTGGTACAAGATACAAAATCTTTCTAAACGAAAAAAAGCGTCTTTTTCGACGAGCATAACTCAGCACAATATTTCCATTGTCGAAATTTGAATATTTCTGGAATTATTTTTTTATCTTTTGTGTCTTTCATTATGAGTTCCGTTTTACATACGGTTACGTTTTATGGATTTTTGTTTGCGGCACAAATTTATACCTATACACTTACAGCTACTACACAATATTTCGAACAGTTTTCATATTTTTGACAAAAACATGTGAATATTATATCCAAACTCACTTCTTCTTACTATTTAAAAAGAAACTAATAAACTCTCATGTGATTAGAATGTAAAAATATATAATGGTTAAAGTCATCGTTTGAAGCAAGTGAAGGAAAACATTGATTTATCTGAAAACTCTCGATTATTATACGATCTCTCATACATGCAAAGAAAAGTGAAACCATGATAAAGACACTTCTACAACAAAGTGGGAGGTACTCAATTCGCAACCAATAGAAAGAGCCACCACCCACGAAGCAGTAAAAATTAATTTATCACTAGATCGCCGCCTACGCCATTGCTCGATCATTCGACGATTCTCCAGCATCCCACAAGATAGCGTTATCTGTCGGGTCTTGAATTCTCCCACGCTAACAGTACACTTAAGTTTAATGTACAGTCCTAATATTTAATATCGATTATCTTAAAATATCGTTTATATATCGGTGTAAACAGTAGTCTGATAAAATTTACAGAAATTTATTATTATTAGGGCAAAGTTGCCTAAGATGGGCCACCTTTAATATTTTAGTATGAAAACATTATATTCATCACTTATGTATGAAGGGACATGCTCAGCAGAATTCTAGTTATTTTCAAAGTGTTTTTTTTTTTTTTAATTGAAAGTAAATTGACGAAAATAGAAAGGAAAAATGATTTTTGTACATTTTAGAGAATGAACTTTTGCCTGTTTTAGAAGCTGTGATTTAATAACTTCTAATGATTTGAAGGAGTAAGTTATTTTTTTTTCATAGATAATTTTGGAAACTTTGCAATTGTTGCTTACGGTTCATTAATTTTTATGCTGTTTAATAGAAATATTTTCCACCATAATCGCCAGTACCTTTCCTAACCTCTTTATTGCTTTTTGATCATGAACAAGAAATTCTTGATATCTTGAATTCTTGAATCAGTAAATTCTTGATTTACGATGAATAACATTTGTCATTTTACAACTTTTTATAAGTATTAAGTTCATGATCTTTTTTAATAATTTTATAATATAACCTTTTCTGTTAGACCTTATTTAACGCTTATTTTACGTTTTATAATGAATTTTACATGAATAATATGTACAGATCTAAAAATAACATGATAAATGTAACATGACAAATATACAGAATATGTTTACAGTACACCGGGAATGAAATTTGTCAATATCTAGTGTTTAATTACATAGCTTTTTTGATTTTTAAAAGGAGGTCGTCTTAAGATTCCGGGTTGCCTAAGACGGGAAAAATACATATTTTTTCAACTTCGAAATTTATTATTTTTTAAACATTTTTTGAACTTTTAAGCATATGAACTTTGTAAAGCAAACATGAAACTATAATGTCAGTAATCGCTTTTGCTGCTGAAGTTCCTTAAAATCGAAAATTTTCAGAAAATATGGAGAGGGGCCCGTCTTAGGCAACTTTCTTCTACTTCTAAAATAAAGTGATTTAAAATGTTCATAATCTGTATTTATTCCGTTAAAATGTTTTTATCATTTAAATATAATTCCTTCAATTTAATGTAAACTTAAAAAAATAAGCCTTTTGTATTTATTTCATAAAAATGTTTTTATCATTTGAATATAATTCCATCAATTAAATATAAACTTTAAAAAAAAATGATTTTCTTGTTTAAAGGGCAAATACACATTTTCCTGAAAAGAAGTTTCTTAAATAATTTTTTTGTATATTAGTAAAAAAAATTTATTTGATCCCGTCTTACAGTTATTAAGTAAATTAAAAGGAATTTATTAGTTTGTTCTAACGATACCAATTTACGTACAATTGCTATATATCCTATATATTGTATTTTAAATATAAATTTTTAACAAAAAAAAATAGAATATAAATTTTCCAACTTTAGAGAAATAGGCTGAGCTTATGAGTAATTTAAAAATGTTAAAATAATATGTTTTGTAATTAAAATACATAATTCTTTTGCAGGTTTTAAAAATAATATTCACAGAGGTAAGAGAAAATAATTGATAGAAAATAAGAATAATACGTTTAGGTAAATAAAAGTTTTACATAAAGATAAACAATAATTTCATACACGAGTACTATTTAATAAAAACAAAATATAATAAGACATTTTTAATACATTTAAGACTATATCTGTCAAGAATAATTTACTTCCTTGCCCCTGATCGTAGATTTCCTGACATGCACCAAAGCACTTTCCGCTTTTACTATTTAACCACTTTTAAAGTGAAGACATATTTCGCAATTCCAAGGTATTTTTCATCACATTTACGATTTTTATTCATTTACATTCGCCTATAACATTGATTTAATTTATAAAACTTGTAGAAAGTGTCAAAGAACTTCCGTTTGAAAGTGTTCGAAATTTAAAAATCCAACATGGCGACAGCTCAAGCGCATTAAATTACTTCCGGCGTTCGAAACGACTACGTTGCTCACATCCGTTTTTTCTTCCATTCCGCCTGTTTTTCCTGCCAAGGTAAGTTGTATGTCGATTCTGTTAAAACATAATTAGTAAATGGTAGCATTTTCCAAATTAATACATTACTAAAATCAAAAATGAAGAAAACGGTTTATGAATCTTTATTCCTCGCAGTTTTGCGAAAACATATGCAGCTGGTTTTTTATACAAAAGTGAAAGTGAGGTTATGTTACCATGTGGTCGAATTACCACGACAAGCGTCTTTGATAAATTGCAGTTTATAAAAAGAAGAAATGGATTTACTTGCCCTAATATAGCTTAGAGAATTTATTTATAATTTATCTGTATTTGTTTTTACTACAAGAAAGGGACACAATGATACATAACCTCACATTGAAGAGCGCACAAGTTCTGTCACTTCGAGCTTTTTCCAAGATTATTTTAAAACATTTTACATAATTTAGAAACTATTTTCTAAATAGTCTAAAGTTAATTACTCGCTACAAAATTATTGTAAGCAGTGCAATAGAATGTATTACATTAGTTTACTTATTGTACTTCTGAAAAGTCTCACTAATTTCTGATTCTATTTGTTTTTTAAGTTTCTTAATCCTTTACATTATTTTAGAAATAGTGTAACAATATATTAGTAAAGAACGAGCTGTACTTTTTGTTTCAGTCCTTAAATCTCAGTTAGGTCTCTACTCTCACAAAGATGGGTAGAGAGGACAAGGCATCCTGGAAGTCCAGTTACTTCACCAAACTTATCGTAAGTTCAAAAAAAAAATCATGAACTAATTAAATATAAACCTCATGTGCAAAACAGAACACTTCCATAATGAAATATATTGTTTTCTTTTAGCAACTTTTGGACGACTATCCCAAGTGCTTTATTGTGGGCGCGGACAATGTCGGCTCGAAGCAAATGCAGCAAATCCGCATGTCGTTGCGAGGAAACGCCGTCGTTCTCATGGGAAAGAACACCATGATGCGAAAAGCCATTCGCGGGCACATCGAACGCAATGCCGCTTTAGAAAAACTTCTCCCGCACATCAAGGGAAACGTTGGATTCGTCTTCACTCGCGGCGACTTGGTCGAGGTCAGGGACAAGCTCGTAGAGAACAAAGTCCGTGCTCCTGCCAGGGCTGGAGCTATTGCTCCATTGAGTGTCATAATCCCCGCTCAAAACACCGGATTGGGACCTGAGAAGACTTCTTTCTTCCAAGCTCTCAGCATCCCTACCAAGATTTCCAAAGGAACCATTGAAATCATCGTTAGTATTTTCTTAAATACTCCAATTGCAATTTTTTACTTTTTAATTTGGAAAATTTGAATGCCTTAAAGTTGGAACAGTGGTTGTCTCCAAAACTCTCAAATTTCACTGTATATGTTTATTTTGAAAAATATCAAGATACACATTTTTTACAGAATGACGTGCATATCTTGAAACCTGGAGACAAAGTGGGAGCTTCAGAAGCGACTCTTCTGAACATGTTGAACATCTCTCCTTTCTCATATGGTCTGCTGGTCGAGCAAGTGTATGACTCTGGTACCATCTTCGCCCCTGAAATATTGGACATCAAGCCTGAGGATCTTCGCGCGAAATTCTTGGCTGGAGTGGCTAATTTGGCTTCAGTTTGTTTGGCTATCGGTTATCCAACCATCGCCAGTGCACCGCATAGCATTGTCAATGGTTTCAAGAACCTGTTGGCTATTGCTGCTGTGACCGATGTCGAATTCGCTGAAGCCCAAACCATCAAGGAGTACATCAAGGTAATTTTCCAAACATATACTTTCTAATTTCGCCAGATACTTAAAATCTAATTTTTATAATTCTTCATTGACTTTTATAATGATGAAAATCTAACGCGTCTGAAGGATTCGGTTCACGTATCAGAGCTAGAAATAGCTGAACCCACTGGTACGTCGGATTCACGGTTGAAACGTGGCATGAAAATGCAGTCTGAATCAAAAATATTAAGAATAAATTGATGAAATAAGGAATTTGAGATTTCTCGACTAATTTTATCACTTTCTTTACAGGACCCAAGCAAGTTTGCCGCTGCTGCTGTTGCCGCAGCTCCAGCTGCAGCTGCTGCTGCCCCAGCTGCCGACAAGAAGGAGGACAAGAAAGAGGAGTCGGAATCCGAAGATGACGATATGGGATTCGGTCTTTTTGACTAAACCTGTACGTAACTTTGAAATATTAAATTCTTTAGAAATTTATATCTAGAGTGTGATGTATAATGATGAAAGCTTAACGCGTCTAAAGAACCCGGTTCACGTGTCAGAGCTAGAAATAGCTGAACCCACTGATGCGTCGGGTTCAAAGTTGAAAAGTGGCATAAAAATGCAGTCTGAATTAAATTAAAAAATTTAATAAATTTGGTCACTTTATGAATATGAAATCTTATACCAAACTCTTTAATATGTTACAGAAAGTAGAGACGAAGATATGGGGTTCGCTCTTTTGGATTAAACCTAAGGTGCGTATCTCTAAAATATCGAATTCTGTAAAATTGTACCATTTTTTTTTTTTTTCAAAAGTGTTCGAGTACAATTGTTGAAGTCCGTTGTTGAAAAGGGGCATAATCCAACCTAGCCTTTTAATAATGCACCTGAAGTCCGCCGAATTTAATATTCGGGTGTTTTAGTCGAATGTTAGTTAGATCCCTTTTTGGCAATGGACTTCAATTTATAATGATGCAAGCTTAACGCGTCTGAAGAACCCGGTTCACGCATCAGAGCTAGAAATAGCTGAACCCACTGATGCGTCGGGTTCGCGGTTGAGAAGCGGCATAAAAGTGCAGTCTGAATTTTAAAAAAATATTTAATGACTCATGTTGCTCTAAGGACATGAGATTTTATCACGTTGCATTGAAACCTTTTATTTGTTACAGGGAACAAAGTTCGATGTCTCAACAACAAGCCTGCTGATGCAGGTATCTTAAAGACTGTATTTTGTTGCTGATGATCCTAGCCGACGTCCGAATAAAGTACGGTTGTGACGGAATTTGTTTATTTTATTACTTGACCTTTTCCTCTTTTTATTTTAAATATTTTTTTAGTCAGAATAACTTTCTTCATCTTTGATTGGAAAAAAAAAGAATTTTTAAGTTGGTATAAGATTTGAAAAAATTAGATAATTCGTAGGGACATGGTGTTCAGTGATCCTTGAAGTTCTTGAAATATCCTTAAATTTTATCTGTCCTTAAAAAGTTCTTGAATGTCCTTGAATTTTACGCAATGTCCTTGAATTTTTCATATCGAATTCGTTACCAAAACATTATTAGATATAAGGAATCTGTGATTCTGTAATATATAGTCTTATGTTCTGAAAGATAAATATATAATATTTATTCATGGCTTCATCTTTTTTCGGTTTTTATTAAACAACCTGGAAGTGTCTGAAATTTTCTGAAAATGTCCTTGAATTTCGTACGAACCTTTTATTTTAACGAATCTAAAGTTTTTTCTGTGTAATGCATTTAATTGAGTGATTAATCTTTCTTGTTTCATTTGCATATATCATCGCCGTTATAAATTATTGTTTTGTCTTATTATATTCAAAAGAAAAAAACTGAGAAAACTTGTTTATTTAAAGTTTTTATAAATTCGAAGCCTTGAGCTATTAAATATTTTCGTGCAGCTCTGTATAAAAAACTTGAAAAACCAGTTTTTAGAAATTATCTGTCTCGCAGACAAGGTAGTAAATTTTGCATTTAAATCATTCTAAACTTGGTCAAATATACAAGAGACGTACTCCAAAGCAGAAGGTAAACATTCATATGCACGAAGAATTTTTAATTTTTTAAGCATTTTTTTATTGATTATATTGATTGGAACATTTTTTATCATTAAGAAAAAGTTTCAACTCTTAAAAATTTTCTTGATCAGCCAAGTGATTGATTTTTATGAAATAAGATTGCAGTAAGTGATCATGAAAGATAAATTCTATTTTTCCCGCACCAATAAAGTACTTTATCTGTAATTCATAACATGAAGTTGTCCTTTCAATAAAAATAGAAGATAAAGATTAATTAAACATTATAAAATAAAATATGAACATTAAAATGAAAAAGATTATTAAATGTTGATAAATAAAAATCGTGGAACATATGATGGAAGGATGCTGTCCAGAAAAAGATCCAATAAAAGAAATCTGCATTTTAGATAAAAAGTGGTATCTATTTTTAAAAGTATGATATAAAAATGTTAATGGAACTCCTGTAAAATATACAGTTTTGTTGTATGGAATGGGTCAGAATGACAGAATTTATAAACAAGTTTAAAAACTTGAACATTATAACAGTTCGTCGAATTCAAAGTAATTTTATTCCAAAAATGTATCATTTTTGCCGAATGTCGATTTACACCTATTTTTGAATAATATTAGAAACCAGGGAGTTGAGCACTTTTTTTTTTAACAGAAGATTTATGTCGCAAACTTTAAACGATCTTTAAAATTTTTTCTGGAGCTAAGGATTTTATTGTTTGAATTTCAGAATTGTCATTTAATAATAGAAGCAGTATTTTTTTATATTTGTATTTTTTAAAATATTCATATTATAAGTGAGAACTACAATAGTTATTGTAAAATTGAATTATGAATATTATTATAAATTGTAATATATTCCTAGCTTTACTAGAAATTTTTTAGTTACAAGGTGTTCAATAAAATTTTGCACTAAGCAATCATACTTAGATTTTTTTTTAGAAAGTCCTCGTAAATCTTTGAAATCCATAAAAAAATTACGTTTAATTGTTAATAATAAAATATTATTTTGGAGTGAAATATATGAAAGAAAGTAGAACTACAAAATTCTAACATTTTATAACTAACATTTTTTGGAATAATTTTGTTCTCTAGTAATCAATAAATTTTCTTTAATATCTACAGTATTAAAAGGATTGATTTATTATTTAAGAAAGTAGCTGATTCCTTCCCCTTTTAGTAATACTTAAAACTTAAAGGGCCGCCCCTGATTTCACGACTTCAACACGCGAATAGTCTGGCAGTCGAACTGTGGCAAAGCATCATTCTCATCAAGCTCAAGGAAGGGAAAATATTACACTGGAATTTCTTAGTTTACATCATCGTGTCGTACGGGAAAGGACAAAATCGTTAAACCTACAGACTTCAGAAGTGGCAGTCACGTTCTACTTATTCTGTTCGCAATAAAGATAAAACGCCTTTCAAATTTTTATTTCGGAGCAACCGACACCAACAAATATTTGCTGCAAGTGCTCCAAAAAGACGAATTGCTCCTGGCTCTCAGTGAATTGCTGCATTTTATTGTTGGGAAGAACCAGAACGCGATTTAGTGCTCAATCATTTTAATTTCTAATAAACCTTGTTAAAATTTGCTTTGATTTCCTCCCTAGTTCTCGCATGTTGATCGACCGAAACTCTCGGATTCGATCGGATCGGATCGGTTTTTTGCGAATTTTTGCTTGTAGCGGTAAAGTTCGAACAATCCCGTGAAAAATAATATATAATGGGTTTACTGTCTGAGGGAAGTCCTCTCAGTTGGGAAGAAACAAAAAAGCTTGCAGATCACGTGAGGAAGCATGGAGTTACACAATTTATTAACCTGTACAAAAGACTCCGGGATAGAAAAGGCGATATTCTCAAATGGGGCGATGAGGTAATATTGCATGAGAAAAATCATGACTTGTAACTATTTCATTATCGTGTATCATGCTTCCTGTTAAAGTTTTTCTATTTTTTACAAAAAGTCGTAAAATGAGACATAAAAATCTTGCACAACTAATTATTTTTTTTTTTAGTCAGCTTGATATTATTTCCAGTGACGCATGATTCATTCTATATATATCTATTTAGTTCTGATTTTTAAATAATATGCTCCAAAATATTTGCATTGACTGATATAAATATAAGTGCTCCAAAACCAAAGTAACATTGCATAAAAACTGTACTTTAGAGGAAAAGATAAGACTACAACTTATTTAAAAAATGATCATTAAAATCGGTTTATGAAATTGTTATAAAAGTTTAAAAATCATGATTTATTGGAAATATAATATCTTATGCACAAGACTTTAAAACTCTTATGCTTTTTAAAAGTTTGCTATGTTGAATCGTAATGAAGAATTTTGAGCAAAATCTATTTGTCTTCAAAGTCATTGTTAGAGATTGACTTATAGAAGTCTTTCAAGAAAGAAATGTAACGCCTAGTAAATATTACATTACTGCTGACTCATTGTCTTCACATTCTTTCTACTCAGATATCTGACAATAAACTATGAGAACAGTAATTAGCAAAGAAAATACACGGTAAGGAATAGAAAACGAAGTACATAGAAAATTGTAAGTGTTAAAAGATATAAAGTGAAAAAATCTCTTAGTGCAAAAGTTTATTCTAAAGGACAGTCAATTTTCCTTTTGCTTAGAGCTTAGAGGAACTTGTTTCTATTGCATTCTGAATACAGCTCTTTTTTGTTTCTAAAATATTTTTTATATAACTTTTTCTTATAATCATTTCTATATTGCAGGTTGAGTACATATTGGTTAAATTCAACCATAATGAAAAAACAGCAAAGGTCTCTCTGCGGGCAGAAGAGATTCTGGCCCAACTTACAGAAGAAGAACGAAAAAATCCTACGTGAGTTGATTTAAAAGACAAATTTTTCACAGATATTTTAAATTTCTATTAATTTCTAAATTTGCCAACAGCAATGTCAAATCTCTTTGGCGTCCAGAGTATGGAGCCTACATGATTGAAGGAACTCCAGGAAAACCATATGGAGGATTATTGGCTCATTTTAACGTAGTCGAGGCAAATATGCAGTACAGAAGACAGGAAGCTGCGAAATTACTTCGTACAGACGAGGTTTTGATGACATTAACAAATTTTCCAAGGTGTGAATGAGTTCTTAATTTTTTCACGTAATTAATAAAACGACAGATTCACCTATTCTTAAAAATTTCAATACAGATTGGGCTCGCCTGATTTCACAGACCCAATCGCACAACCGACGCCAAATTCCGGGGCATCCAGAAGTTTATTTTTTCCGGATGAGGCTATTTTCGGTGGTCATCCACGTTTTAAGACCTTAACGAGAAATATTAGACATCGAAGGGGAGAAAAAGTTGCTATTAATATTCCCAGTAAGTAGAAATTAATTTAAGACAATCATTTGCTACATTTTAGACTTGTTTTTGATTTGAAATGTTTTTTTAGTTTACAAAGATGAAAACGTTCCCCGACCATTCAAAGAAAATTTGGCTAAACTAGGCGATGATGGGTCAAGTGAAAGAGCAGCGAAAGAAGATCATGTTTATATGGATGCAATGGGATTTGGAATGGGTTGTTGTTGTCTGCAACTTACTTTCCAGGCTTGTAATATTCAGGAAGCTCGAACCTTGTACGATCAACTTACGCCCCTCTGTCCAATCATGGTAAGAAAATAAATTGGGAACTGATTTAAACATTAAAATCTAGCAAAAAGGATGAATAATTGTTTTTGTTTTTGCAGCTGGCTTTAACCGCAGCTTCCCCGTTTTACCGAGGGTATATAACGGAAGCAGATTCTCGATGGAACGTGATATCTTGCTCTGTAGATTGTAGAACGCAAGAGGAACGTGGATTAAAGCCTCTCAAGCAGGATAAATTTAAAATTAGTAAATCCAGGTATGATTCGATCGACTCGTATCTCAGCGAGCAAGGAGAGAAATACAATGACGTGCCTTTAACGTATGATAACGAGATATACAAACAACTATTGGAGAACGGAATCGACAAATTGCTTGCACAACACGTGGCACACTTATTTATCAGGGACACGGTTTCCCTATTTTCCGAGAAAGTTCATCAAAATGATTTGGAGGACACAGATCACTTTGAGGTAAGATAATTTTCTATTAAAAGATCTCTCACTGGTGTTTATTTTTTAAGCAAAGATATTTACCAGTCCTTGTCTAAAAATTATAACTGTAAATTGCAGAACATTCAGTCGACCAATTGGCAAACAATGCGTTTCAAACCGCCTCCACCAAATTCACCAATCGGTTGGCGAGTAGAATTTCGACCTTGTGAGGTTCAAATCACAGATTTTGAAAATGCTGCCATTGTCTGTTTCGTCGTACTCTTGACGAGAGTAATCTTGAGCTACAAACTCAATCTCCTTATACCGATTAGCAAAGTGGATGAGAATATGATCAGAGCACAAAGGAGAGATGCTTTAAAGAAAGAGAAATTTTGGTTTCGTCGAGACATTGTATCGAGTAAACAAGACGAGAATAACAAGGAGGAATATACAGAATTCACCATCAACGAAATTATCAATGGAAAGGTTAGTTTTGACCCCAATCACCATTTTAATACCTTAATATTTTAGCTTGAAATCCTGAAAACTATTTTTTTAAATTCTTTATGATTCTCAGGAAGGAATATTTCCTGGTTTGATTCCGTTGGTGAACTCTTATCTTGCAAGTATGGATGCGGATGCAGATACGCACTGTACAGTACAAAGATACTTAAAATTAATTCAGAGACGAGCGTCTGGAGAACTTTTAACAACTGCTGCTTGGCTTAGGAAAGAAGTCACCTCTCATCCAGAGTACAAGTTAGTAATTTTCCTGAAGCAACGAATATTGAAACTCGTAAGAATTCCTTTGATTAGTAATTTGTTTAATTACAGGAAGGACTCAAAAGTAACTCAGCGCATTAACTACGACTTGCTCAAGAAAGTTCATGACATCGAAAGCAATAAACTAGCATGTCCAGAATTACTTGGACCATGCACCACTTCTAAAACCACTGAGAGTGTTCCAGCAGCGGTAGCAAAAGCCGAAAAAATGTGTGATCATTGAGGCACGAATTACTTAGAGTAGTAATTCTGAATTGCGTGTATTTATTTTTTAGTAAGGAATACCACGATTGTATTTATATAGCATAAAAATAACGAATCGGCGCTCTATGCTGTTTTGACCAGTAGTAAATCCTAATTGAAACTTTGTAAAGAACATTCCATATTTATCAAAAGCACATTGGTTTTCCAATAATTGCTTTAACATAGCGAAAGCAATTTTTACATCGTGTGGAAAATTATCACCAGAGTGGCCCTTTTTTATATATGTATAAAAAAACGATAATCACTGCAATCAAACTGTGTCACATTTGAGCGAATACTGAGAAACAACTGTTGTTGCTTATTCGTAAATAATGTACTCTTGGAATATTAATAAGGCAGAGGTACTTGTATTTGTAACGCAAATTTCCTAATGTTATTTTTTAAGAGATACATTGTATCTGAAACAAAAATATACAAACATGAGTTTAAAATGATTTTTAATACGTAAACTGCAGTCTTCTTACATTTTACAACCATATCTTTCATACTTTAAAGTTAAAAAGTGATAGAAATTGAACATTTTTAAAACGATACTGTAGATTTGTTACCTATTTGAACATTTGTAAACATGTACAAAAAAGATGTATTCAATGATCAGTCCATTTTTCAGTTCTTTTCAGTAATTGCTGCTTTAGGGGTAGGTTTTGTCTCTATTGGTTCTGTAAGAAATGTAGGTGGTCCATAAAAGAGATACAGTTTGGACTACTAATACTTGGTAATTTAATGGAACGATAGAAAAATTCATAAGCTGCACTGCCGGCCACACCTAAAATAATAATTGTAGGATTTTAATTGTAGTATATTCATTTTTATTTGGAAATTAAAAAAAAAAATTAGGTTTACCTTGTAATTGGCAAGAAGAATGTCGGGATATTCATTTCTCAGTTTCAGTTTAAGATTTTCAAAGTTGTTTCCTTGCAATACACCGATTGATACTACTATAGAAGCAAGAAAAAAGGGTGCAAAGAATATTTGATCAATCAGAACTTTTTTTAGAGCTACAGCTCCACCTTTAGAACCAATGTATTTATCTAGTATTCCAAACCAAATTCTAGCTGCTGGACCCTACAAATAATTAGAAAATTATTCGAATTTGTTTTCTATATTATAAATTATATTTTGATACTGATCTCTCAAGTGTGTATTTTACTTTCTCTGTAAAATATTTCTAGAGAAAATAATTAAAATGTTGTGCAGAATTAAAATATGTACAGATGAAAATTGATATATCAGAGTGTTTTGCTTACAACAAAGAAGAAACCTATTCCTGCAAATCCTGCTGTTCTCTTGAAATCCAAAGTTTCAAAAGTTCTTTTCTCAACTAAATTTTGTGCTATTTGATCCCCAACTGCCATTAATACACCTAAAAGTACAAGGTTTTTTAAATAGAATTATCCAAAAGACGAGCGTATTTTTAATAGCATTTTTACAATTGTTATTATAATTTTACTGTTGTTTTAAATTAAATGTCTAGGAATATATTATGACTTAAAACTCTAAATTGGATAGGAAGAAATATTGCAAAAATTACCTGCTTGTACGGCTTGCATACTCACTGGAAACCTCGATAATAGTTTTTGATAAACTTTCAAAATATTACTCATTTTCAAATGCAGTTGTAACGTAAAATAGTGAAAAAACTAAAACCGCGATGAAAAGAATTTCATCAACTATAAACTTTATGTGAATACGTATTTCAGACGGTAGTTTTGTACATTTACAACACTGCAACTTTTCATTTTTATTACACAGTTTTTAAATTGAAGAGGAAAAATCATTTATATATTACAACATGCCAAAGATATTATCTTTGAACGTGCTACAGTTGACGTTTCTGTTGATCCATGATCTGTTGGTCTGTTGATCAGCCGATTGATGTCGTCTGCTACAGTCGTAGAGAAAATTCCTTCTTTCAGAAACATCCACGTCCGATTGAAATACGAAAATTAAACATAAAACTCTGAATTTTCCATCAGGTCTAAAGTTCTTGAGTGAAAGTTATATTTAGTGCTTTACATCATACTTTTTCTTGCATTAAAACTGCTTGAAATTACATCATATTGAGTAAAAATTGCAAGCAATTGCACTTAATCATAACCTGCAAGAGAATTAATTTCACATTACTGTAAAGTGTAGACAGTATCAGTATCTATTCAGTATATTTTTAAAAGATACTGAATTCAGAAGATAATTAGGCAATTACTGTCTACTTAAATAATATAAGTGCGTCATAGAACTCGTCATATATCTCAGGAAAGGCGAGCACGCACCGGTGTTCATACATAACCTCACTTACATAATCTCAAGGACTAAAGTGGCTAAAGTTATTTTGAAGCGAATAAAGGATGCTTTCTTTGATTATTCCGAATTTTGACATTCTAGTGATCTTCTGAGGAGCGAAAAATAGAAAAATAACAGGTAAGGAAAGATTTTAAACTATACTTTTCTTTTCAACAATGGTCATGAACAATTTGATTGCTTTGTTTTGACTGTTAATTTTGTCAAGAAGCAAGTACAAATAATTTTAAAAGTAGAAAAATAAGCTACATATCTATCGACACCTTTTTTTAGAAAAATTTAATTACTAATAATTATTAATTTATTAACTTGTATACTAGGTATAATCCGAATACTAATGCTAACAGTATTTTAAAATCAAATTGGAGTTTAAACATTTTCTCGCTATACCTAACAATAAAATAATTTAGTCACTTTAATTCTAGTTATGTCCGGCCGTTGGACTTCCGATATAATAGGTACAATTCGTGGTGCCAGATTGGTGATTATTGCCATTTTAAAGCACCAAGAAAATTGTGTAAAACATTCTCTTAAAAACTCCAGTGTAATATCAGCAGCTGAAGAAAATCTCAAGAATGTGAAACAGAAATTAAGTAGCATAGATCCAAGTAAGGTTCCAGTAAGTTCCACTTTGTATTGAAAATAAAAAGCAATTAACTCCAAAAAAAGTATGTACTAATAACTTGAAAGTAGAATGGCATGTACTTAGAATCTAATAAACTTATAATATATTTTTATTTATTTCTTACACTTATTTAAAGGAATCAGTAATCAAAGAAACGAAAGAACTCCTCGATCGAATACTCGTGGTTGAAAAAGGTTTGACTCAATATGCCAAAGTCAAAACCACTGACGTTTTAGGTGGTACCTTCCCCTATGAATCGAATCTCACAGGAAAAAAACTAAAAGTCTACGACCCTGCTAAAGATCCAAAAGAAGTACCAATTTCAAAAAGCAAAAAGGGTTCATCATCCACAGAAACAGTTCCGAGTTCGAGTGAACTAGGAAAAAAAGACGAAGTTTCGAGTTCACCAAAAAAATATTCAAGTGTAAAGGAAAAAATAGAAAAAATAGCCAAACTGGATAAAGAAATACCAAGAATAGAATTGTCAGACAAAGACAAGCAGATATTGAGAAAATTGGAACTCGAACACGAAAAAAAGATCCAGCAAAAAGCACCTACAGTGGATGATGAGAACGTTGAAAAAATGAAAGAAGTGCACAAAAATTTAAATTTAAAACCTCAAGAAAATTATGTCAATGATGAAAATTCAACGATAAGTGAACCGTTGAAACCAAATGTTAAACCTACAATTAGACCAAGACAAACAGTACGTAAGCAACCAGAAGTTTTTAATTTTTTTTTTAAAAATTTAATAATGCTTGATTAACAGCTGGGAATTATTTGATTTTGAAGCTTTCGTCAATTTCCAAAGAACGAAAAGTTCCATCGACAAGATTGCAAAGGATGGTTAGTTTCGGGACTCTTGGTGTAGGCCTTGGAATTGGAACATTAGCAGAATATACGCGCAGAACATTGGGACTGAAAGATCAAAGTGTTGGACAAACACTTGATACTATGTTCCTCACTAAAGCCAATGCTGAAAGAATAGTTGCGACATTATGCAAAGTGAGAGGTAAAATTAGAAATGATTGTTAATATTGCTTTCTTCGTTTGTTCAACTCATAAATTGAATTTCTTCTTCACTAACGTATTTTTTACATTAGGAGCTGCTTTAAAGATTGGACAAATCCTTAGCATTCAAGACAATACTATTATCAGCCCTGATTTACAAAAAGCTTTCGAACGCGTCAGACAGAGTGCTGACTTTATGCCGAAGTGGCAAGTCGAGGTAGGACATCAATTTAAATATTTAATTGTCAATCCGTATAGTTTTGAATTTCAATTTCAAAGGCTCATTAAAAATTGCTTCAATTATTTAAGAAAGTACTGGCTAGCGAGTTAGGTCACGACTGGAGAAGCAAACTTGCAACTTTTGAAGATAAACCTTTCGCTGCTGCCTCAATTGGTTTGTTATTTTACATTTTAAATTTTGGAAAAATTATTCAGTAGAAAATCAAATCATTTATTGAATGACTTGCAGGTCAAGTGCATCTTGCAACTCTTTTGAATGGCCAGTTAGTAGCTATTAAAATTCAGTATCCAGGTGTTGCACAAGGTATCTCAAGTGATATTGAAAACTTAGTTGGTGTGATGAAGGTAAATATTATCAATAAAAACTTAAAACATTCTTTAAAATTTGAACTTTTCTGTTTTATAACTTTATTATTTTTTTAGGTATGGAATATGTTTCCTGAGGGAATGTTTATAGACAATGTAGTCGAAGTCGCGAAACGAGAACTTTCTTGGGAAGTCGATTACCTTAGAGAAGCTGAATGTGCGAAAAAGTACAAGAAATTAATTGAGCCCTATCAAGAGTATTATATTCCCACAGTAATAGGTAAGAAAATTTGAGCCTTTGATTTTTCGTTTATAAAATATATGAGAATAACATTTTAAATATGAATAGTAAAATAATTATTATTTTTAGACGAGCTCAGTACGAAACAGGTTTTTACTAGTGAATTAATAGACGGAATTCCTGTTGATAAATGTGCAGAAATGGATGTAGAAACGCGGGAACATATTTGTAAATTGATAATGGAACTCTGCTTGAAAGAACTCTTCGTCTTTCGTTACATGCAAACTGATCCTAACTGGTCAAATTTCTTCTACAATACTGAGACAAAACAAGTACGTGATTTCAATATTTTAATTTCTAAAAATTAACACTTTTGTCTTTAATTTAGATTAACAACATAAATTTAATATTTATCTTAATTCTAGTTAACTCTCCTCGATTTTGGAGCATGTAGAAGTTACGAAAAATCATTTATGGATAAATACATAGAAGTTATTAACGGAGCCAGTGAGGGAGACAGGCACAAAGTTCTGACTCTTTCCCGAGAAATGGGATTTTTAACAGGATACGAGTCAAAGGTGAAATTGTTAATAAATTAACAAAAAGAATTTTCAATACACTGAACTATATTTATTAAATAATAATATTATATTTATTTTTAACAAAGGTTATGGAAGAGGCTCACGTAGATGCAGTGATGATTCTTGGTCAAGTTTTTGACAAGGACCATGAATTCTTTGACTTTGGAGGCCAAAATGTTACCAGAAGGTAATATAAAATAAATTAAAGAAATAAATAAAACAGAAATAAATTAAACTTGCTATTTTTGTATTTACTCTATTTCACAGGATTCAAAAGCTTGTTCCCACAATAGTGAATCACAGACTTTGTCCACCTCCAGAAGAAATCTACAGTCTGCACAGAAAATTATCTGGCGTATTTTTACTTTGTGCGAAACTGAACGTTAAGATAAATTGTCGCGATATGTTCCGAAAAATTTATGCAGATTACAAATTTGATTAATATACAGTATTTAAATGAAAATGTGTGCAATATTCGGTTTAAATTTTACCGAAATTTGCGAAATTAGAAATGAAATATCGAGAAAATGGTAATGTTTTTTATCTAAAACAAATGAGAGAATTTGTTTTGTTGGTAAGATGTCTAGTGGATGAGAAATAGTTGTTCTTCAGTGAATGGTAATTAAGGTACGGAATGTATTATTACTTAAACTAAGAAGTTCGAAAGTATTAAAAACTTCACAGTATAAGTACTAAATTTCAAACAACTAATGTTAAGTTAAAAAGTTAGTAAATGTTTAGTAGCACTGAAGTTTTTATTAATAGTCACGAAGTACTTTTTAAACGATATTCTATTCGCTTCTATGATTTTTATATTAAAGACATTAGATATTTGTTAAAGTTTAATGAAAAAATATTTTTGACGTCTACTATTTTTATGTACACTCGAATCCCGGTTTAAGATATTCCTAGAATAACATTCGGCGACATTCGGTTGTTGGACGGGTCCGAGGGTAGAGAGTGAGGTACGGTCGTCGAGTAGTAGTCAAGCAGTACCGCAGCAACAGAGCGAGCAGTATCAATTCGCCTTTTGCATTTATTTTTAAAAACTCGTTGAATTTTTTTTTTCATTAATTTTTCATCGTTACTTAAGAATTTTCATCCCTTATGGTAAAATATTTAAATGAGTACATAATTCAGTTACATAATTCATATTATTCCTACATACACTCGTCGCCCGTCTATATTCCGACCATCAACTAGCCGACATCACGGTTATTCACGTTTGACTGGTTCTGTCTCCCCCCTGAACGTCTCTTGACGGCCTACACTGAAGCTCATCGCTCGAACAGTCAGGGCCGCCAGAAGTTGTTTACCTTGCAACTCTCTGCGCATTTACTTTTGTACGTTCAGAGACTATATTTATGCGGTCCTGAGTGTTGACATAAGAGTGCTCGCTCGACGCTTTAAATCCGATGATTTATAGCGCCCGTTAACTCGCCGTCTACCCTCGAAGCTGGCCAGTGTACGAGCGATGAGTGTAATTCATATTATTCCGACTGAAGGTGGTTCACTCGGTCCTGGCTGTGTTCAGAGACGTTCAAGGGCTATCCCGGTTTAGGACAGGCAATGTCCAAAACCCATCCTAAAACGGAATTCGAGTGTATTTTGAGACGTTAACCTTTAGAGGGCCGGAAAGCTAATATATTGGCTCACCCCCTGATCGAGACTTTGTCTGTGATCAATCAATGATATAAGATACCTTTTGGGCCAATTTTCTGAGGTCGATTTTCCTCCCAAATTGCCGGCCCTCTAAAGGTTAATTATATGAATTATATGTAATATGAGACTTTTTAATTTCTTCTCAAATATAGGATTATAAAGTGAAAAGTATGTATTTTCTTTTGTGGTAATTTTTTAAGTAATAGAAAAAGTTTCTAAAATATATAAATTTAATTAATTTCTTCAAAATATCTTCAGATTTTTGTTTTATTCTTCTGCGCTAATTTTTTATGACCGTCTCCTTTTTTAAGGAATGTCTTGAACCTCTCTGGTGTTAGTATGTTTGCTCGACAAACGCGAAATTTATTTAACTCTTCTGCAGGCATTGGTGGACGACCAAGTTGATCTAATTTCGGTCCTGTTGCCATGGTTTTGCGAAAGTAAGTTCGTTCTTCTGGTACGTACTTTTTGTACATCTTCCATCGCCAATATCTGATTAAAAAACGGATATCCACAAATATTTATAATTTTAAATAATTTTAAAAGCTACCGTAGAGTCGGGCTATTCTCACATGGTGGGGCTAATATGTACAATTCACGTTAAGTATATTTTTCAATATGATAATGAGGATAAAAATAATAATCTCCTAGCAATAAGATTCAGGACTTCTGTTTTATCGAGGATGAGGGTGGAATTTTATGTGACATCTGTACTGCATTTTAAATTTTAAAAAATTGGTTAGACCTCCAAACTTTGTATCAGTTTGTTTTTGCTCATTTTAATTTCTTGCGACTTGAAATCACTCGTACTAATTGTGGTGAATAAAAACACTAACGACAACTTGTGCGGTTAATACTTCTAAGTGAAAATAAATATGTATATACATACAAGTAAATGTAAGATGGACTGTATAATTTTGTAGAAAGTTTCTACATGTGGAATTTTGAAAGAAGAGATGAGTTCGGTACAACCGACGAAATACACTGCTCTTCCGCTTTATGTACCTCCGGTATATGGGTTCCAGGAATTTTCGCCGTTGGTGAGGGGTTCAAAGGGACGATAAAGCTGAGTTGGGAGCTCAGCGGAGTTCGCAAGTACCGTAGCCATAAAGCGGGCAGTATCTTAAGCGGATAATTTCGTCAGTTCACTTCAGTTCGTTTTCAGTGTTTTGGTTATGCGTTACGTATAATAATTAATAAATAATAACTAAATAAAACTTACAATTAAAGTAAACGTTAAATTAAACTTATATTTAAAAAATATTTTTTACTTATGACAAAAATCAAACAGAAATAGTTCACACGGCTCTGACTGTTTACGTTTAGAAACGCTCGCTTTAAGTACAAGGCCACTGCAGGCCATTCCCCAAACCCGCCCACAGCAGCTCTGGCCCTGACTCTGGAGTGTATAAGTGAGCAATAAGTGAGTGTGAGTGAGTGACTATCGGCAACTATCGGCGCCAAGGCAAAGGGAAGGGTGCTTGAAGATTGTACACTGTAGAGATAAATTGCCCTTGCAAAGTTTTTCTTAGGCCTGCATAAACTGTCATAGACCTGTTAGTGACTGGGACTAAAGAGGCGAGATAAATTAACAAAGGTGCACAAAGGAACGGTAGAACGTGTCGAAACTTGTCAAAACTCGGGAAGAGAAAATTAAAAACTAAATATGATTTTAACAGCAATGACCAATTGAACATAATATAAAATTGACAGAAAATATATAAAACCAAAATATCTCTAACTAGGTGTTGCAACGCAACACAGTTCAATAGTTTAAAAGTAATAAAAAATTCTCGGCTGCCCGTGTTTTTCTTCCAAATTTAACTGGTAAAAGGAATTTGTTTCATAAATGCAAGTTCGTGCTTTCATTAATTAATTCAACAGTGATAAATGAAAATTCAAAGATCAGCGGTACAATTCGGCTGGTTATTCAGCAAGTTATGCTATGTGCTAATTTTTCAGTTTTGTGCAGTCGGGTATTTGTTTCTTTTTTAATTATTTAGTTTTTAAAAAGCTAAGTTGAAATAATATTTCACAATAATTGATAGTTTTCGACATATAGCTGTATAAAATATGAGGATGCCTATCAGACACCTAACCTCACTTTTCTGTTTCTATTATTTTCGATTTTACGCAGCTTAATCGACGAGAGAATCAAGTTTTTTGTGCTGCATTTTGAAGATTTTAATATCAATTAAGTATAAGAGAAAATTTATTCTCTAAAAAATTATCTGTAATTATTATAAATGCTTCTAAAAACATACTTCATTAATATTAAGGTTGATGTTTAATTATTTTATTTTTTTTCTGTTTAATTGAAGACATGAGAATGACAACTCGGTAAAGACCATTTGAAGTTGGCCCCTAAATTAAGTTTCTTCAAGTATTACTTGGGGGCCACCTTCAAATGGTTTTTAACGAGTTGTCATTCTTATGTCTTCAATTAAATTTTTTTTCATATTTTATCTTCAGAAAGTATTCTCAAACAGCTAAATAATAATTCTAAGTAGTATTTCAATATTAAAAAATTGTTTTATTCATTTAAAACATAAAAAAACAAGAGTTGTATACCCATTTAGAAGATCAGCAATACAAAAAGGTACAACTTTTCAACAATTATTATTAGTAAGCAGAAAATGATTTAAAAATCTAAAAATTATTGATTTCTCTTCTGAATTGAGTCCTCTAACTGTCTCTGTAACATGAAAAATCTGAGAAAAAAAAATTTTCTTGGGCGTAAAGTTAAAAAACCTCGAAAAGTACGTAAAAATTGTACATAAAAGCCTCACCCTACGGTTATCTTTATTATTTTAGAATTTACTTATCAATCGGTTTTAATGCCATTTCATATTGAGACTCTGGAAGTCTGTGTATAAAGTCTTTCCAGGGTTTTTGATTAACTTCGTTCTTTACTGAATTATTGCGTATTTCACATGATCTCAAGTTTTGAAGGAATGGAAGTGGCAGTAAATCGAATGTGTAGCCTTCCGTTTTTGGATAGTATTGTCTTATTAAAGAAATCGGAAAATTCCCTGTTAAATAAAAAAATTAAAGATTCTTTCATAATATTTAGTTTTCCTTATTGCTTTCATGTAATCAGCAAGAAGAATTTTCTACTTCTATTCTTAAGGAATTCGTCTACAGGATCAACTTCCTTTTCTGAAATTTCCTTTAGCTTTAACTTTACATCTTTCTTGGATTCTTCTTTGACAGTTTTAGGTTTTTGATTATTATCCTTAGAAATTTTTCTCAACTGAGACTGACATTTTGCATCCTTTTTGGGACTACAAATTTAATGTCTTTATAATTTATATTTTTATATAATATTTATAATTTATATTATATTATATATATAATTTATATTATAATATATATAATTTATATAATATTTATATAATTTATAATTTTAAAAAACTATATTTCATTAATGGAATATTTTTTAAAAACTAATAATCTTTAGTAAGGGTTTTTAATTAAATTAATAAGATTTAAGTACCCAAATTCTACTGGAATATTGTCAATTTGTTCGAATTGTTCACAGTTACATTTTACTTCTTTAGGCTCTTCTGCACATTTTATTTGATAATTATTTATATCTGTTTCATTCATTTTTTAAAAATTTATTTCAGTTCCTCTTTATTTCTTTTTTTAGGAAAAACATTTCACATTATTCTTTCTCAAACATCCACAATAATATATTGTCGATTCTTTTCCTACAAAAATTAAAAGTTTTAAAAAATAAGTTGCATTCTGTAAGTACATTATGAAGAAATTGCATATGAAAATATTGAACAATTTTCAAATTGTGTAACCAAATTTCAACTTTTTGAATCAAGCCCTCATGTGGTAAACTTGATAACTAAGCAGAACTGATAACTATTTCAGTGCATACCAGTGCATACGTTGCATCATACACAGTGCAAAGTTTTTAATGTTTATTTAAAAGCCTGAATTCTACATTTTTGTGATTAACAAAAATTGTAATTTCAGTATTGCGATTGAAAATTCTAATTATTTATTCAGAAAAGTAATTATTATACGGAAAATTTATCATAAAAAGTAGTCAAATTTTCTGCTCCAAAAAGAAACAGGTATTTATAAAAAAACTACTTTAATAAAAATTTTACGAGTCGGTTTAAATTACTTATGCATAATAAAGTAAAATTGTTTCGAAATCGAGAATTAGATTAAAAACTATAGAATTTAACTTAAATAATTAATGATGAATTAGGTTATAAAAACCTGTATTTGCAACTTGTAATGCACGGCAATTGTTAAAGAAAGAAAATATTAGTGTTATGTTTAAAAATCGTACCTTTTGTTAATTGATTTTTAAGCTGAAACGAATCGATGCATTTAATTTTCTAAGTACATAGCATTAAAACTGATATAAAATTACAGGTGACAATTTAGCCCTCAACATGTCAAGCAAGTTTTTATATTTTTCATACGGCAGTAATTTGTTTTCCAAAAGAATACATATTAATAATCCAACAGCAGTAAAGAAAACTATTGCTCAATTAAAGGTAACTTTTCAAAAATTATATTTTATTCCAGATTATCAATTGAAAATTATTTAGCATATAAGAAATCACATTTTCAATTTTTATCAGAATTACAGACTTGATTTTAACACTTTCTCGAGAAACTGGAAAGGAGCTAGTGCAACTATAGTTCCCACAAAAGATTTATCTGTTTGGGGTGTCGTATGGGAAATAGATAATAGCAATATGCCTGATTTAGATAAACAAGAAGGTGTTGCTTCTGAAATATATTTTCCTATATCAGTGATTGTGGAAACTCTTGATGGTGAAGTTTTGGAATGTCGGTCTTATCAACAATGTAACAACCCTAAATCACATGTGAAATTGAAGTTATTGCCTAAAGAAAGGAGGCCATCTCCTCAATACTTGTACGTATTCAAATTCTAAAGAAGGAAAAGCAGCTAAATTTAATTCTGAAAAAAGCTAAATTATTCCCTTTTGTTCTTAGGAATGTAATTTTGAAAGGAGCACGAGAGAACCTTTTGCCTAAAGATTATATTAAATTTCTGGAAACGATACCTCATAATGATTATAACGGAGAAATTGATAGAAGGTGAGATTTTCTGAAATTATCTTTCGCTCTATTCAAAATTTAACATATTAAAGACAATAAAATAATATGCTTCACAAACAAAACAAAATGATTAGAAATGCTGAATATAAATATACAAAATAGTCATAACTTAATGATAAAATAAATGTATTTAACTATTACGTTTTGAAAAGTATTTACAAACCTATTTAATCATAATTGTGTGATTAATTTCTTCATACTGAACTTTCTTGTGAAACTTTCTGATTACCTTTCTGTGTAATAATGTGCATATGTCCATCGCAGCCTGTCTCAACATGGAGTTTGACGTCAACGATTTTCCAATCGCTGATAAAACTTTGAACTTTTGAATCCTTCAATGCCAATTCCAGTGCCTGATCAACAGGTATGCTTTCCAAGTCTTGTCGAGGGATTTTCAGGAACGTGATATCATTGTTGTTCACCTATTAGAAACACAGATGATGACTGATAATCTTACTACATAAGTAAATGAATAATCACTACAAATATTTATAGAATTTTTAATATATTTTGTAATAAAATACGTGATGTCAACGGGAAAAATAAAGTTACTTACAAAAATACGTAATCGCATTTTGTAGTTCATATCAATCTGAGGCCAACTTTGTTCCAAGACATCTTTGTCCCATTGTATTGTTTCATCATTTGATAATCGATGAGGAGCAGAGCAAAATCCTGCCCATAATTCTGAAGCAAAATGCGGAGCTAATGGTGCTAACATTGTTATTTGAGTAGCTAAAGCTCTTTCAAATTGAGGACTTCTTGCCACGCATAATTTTGATGATTTACGTAAGCTGAAAAAAATAAGATGAAATTATTAGACTTTAAATTTGTAACTTAAACTTAAATTTTAATTAAACAAACCTATTCGTAAGTCCCTGCATTTTTGATATAGCAACGCTTAATTGCTGAGACCCAACAATATTGAATGTTACACCCTTGATGTAATAATTTCTACTATCAAACATGTAATCATCTTCTTCCTTGAATTCCTTTCCCTCAGATTTCGTATTCAATTCTTCTTCAGTTAATTCTTTTCTCAATTTTAGAAAATCTTTGACTGTGAGCCACAGCCTTCTTTGCCAATTTAAAATTCCAGGAAATGCTGAAATCATTTTTGAAAATAAGGATAAATTTATATAAATAAAATAAATATAAAAGAATGACTTACTTTCCTGCGACCAATTTCTGTGAGACGTCGGAGCCACATCACCTAGAATTAATAATTTTATAGTATCCGCACTATATTCTGAGATCATTTCGGATGGATCAACACCATTGTATTTAGACTTGGACATTTTCTCCCACTTAGTTTTGACCGGTAGTTTCGATTCCTTTTCAACGTAGTTTTTACCATCTTTTTCAACTTCGTCTCGTCTAAGGTACTTGCCAGTTTTTTTTAATTGAAAAGACATTCCTTTTACCATTCCCTGTACCAAAAGTTGCTTGAATGGCTCTCGAGTTGGTACGAGACCCTCCGAATGAAGAAAATGGTTTATAAAACGGGCGTAGTATAAATGAAGCGCAGCTGAAAAATAATTCAGGCATGAAATAATATTTTTAAAAATATTTATACTCCATATTTAGTCATCCCTAAATTTAAATAGAAGTTAAATTACCATGTTCTTTTCCACCAATGTAAAGATCGACCGGTAGATTCTCCTTCGCCTTTTCTGTAGAAAACATTTCCTTTGAATTTTTCGGATCTATGAATCTCATAAAATACCAGGAACTATCAACGAACGTATCCATCGTATCAGCTTCTCTCACCGCCTCTTTTCCACAATCAGGACACGGAGTTTTCAGCCACTCAGTTACTTCGAGTAAGGAAGATTTTTTATCTGTGGAAGAGCGATCCAGTTTAGGTAAAACAACAGGAAGCTCTTTCCTGGGAACAGGACGAGGACCACAAGAATCGCAATGGATGATTGGAATAGGAGTTCCCCAATATCTTTGTCTAGAAATTAACCAGTCCCTTATTCTCAAACTCACAGGATATCCTCCAATGTTTAACTTTCTGGCCTCACCCATTATTTTCAATCTTTTAAATTCCCTTTCCTCAGTGGAAAGTACTTTTCCAGGTTCATACTGAATACCGACAGTTTCGCAGAATTCTGCGTCCTTTTCTGACGTAGAAGGAATCCCTAAGTGATCATCTCTAAACGGAGAAAATTCGATGAGATTCGTAACAAATACAGGTACTTCCTCATTTGTAAAAGGATTGACAACTTTGGCGTTCAAAATCTGGAAGCCATCGACTGATTCGAGCCCTGCTTGTTTGCTTAATTGATTGTTATTTGAAATGGCGACGAATTTCACATCTTCGATGTGTTCAGGCTTATCAGTCCAGAGAGTCAAAGTTTTCGGACATCCTTTGATATCCGAGATTAGTTTAAAATTGAGGTTTGTACCATTACATTCACCAATCCAGTGCTGTTGAATTTTAATAATGTCTTTCCATTCTTTTAATATAGGATCATTCAATCCGTCTAATAATTGTCTGAAAGGAAATAAATATTTTGAATAGTTCCTATAATGGTTTTGAATAAATAACTGAAGATTTTAACTAAATGTTAGACATGTACTTTGATAAAGTGGTTGTTTTAACGAACCACTGCTTCAGCAGTTTCTTCTCAACTTTAGCCCCAGACCTCCAAGAACGGTTATGTTCATCAACTTGTTCATCAGCCAAAACAGTTTGATCCACAGGATCCCAATTTACATAAGATTCGCTCTGATAAACAAGTTGTTTCTCGAATAATTTTACGAAGAGTTCTTGTGTCCATTTGTAATATTCTGGATCGCAAGTAGCAAATTCTCTATCCCAGTCGAAGAAACAACCTAATTCATTTAATTGATCTCGCATCGATTGAATGTTTTGAATTGTCCACTCAGCTGGATCGATTTTCCTTTCTAAGGCTGCATTCTCTGCAGGTAAGCCAAAAGCATCCCAACCCATTGGATGTATAACACGTTTTCCTGAGAAATTATTTAGTCTGGTATTAGTATCTAATCTTATAGTTTGGTACCTAATATTCCAAATGGGTTTAATAAATGCCCTAAAAGACACTTGCCTTTCATTCTGTAAAAACGAGCGACAGAATCACTGATGGCATACACGCGTACATGACCCATGTGAAGGGAACCAGAAGGATATGGAAACATTGAGAGAACATAAAATTTCTCCTTCTCTTTTTCATCTTGATTTTGGTTTACTGAGTTTACTTTTTCTTTCCAATAATCTTCTATTTTATGTTTAATGTCCGTGTCGATAATTTTATCCTAAAAAAGCGTAAATATTCTAACTTCCTCAATTTGTTTGTTATGCGAGAAACTTAACTAAATAGAATATTATTTAAATATTTTTCTAAAAGAGGAGAATAGAAATCTATAAAGAAAATACACTTCATAAAATATTGTTAGGAGTCTGTCATAATTTTAAGTACTTTTTAAATATGTTCATTCTTTAAAACTATCAAAAATATGAGCAATTATGCAAGAAATATACTTATTTTAAAGATACAAGAAAATAGTTTTAAAATATGTAGAATATTTTTCAAAAGAGCGGTATTTCTACGAATTTAAAGATATAAATTTTGGATGGCAAGCTTATTATTTATTCTTTTTGTTAAAAAAGTTATTACAAAAATAACATAACCTAAAACTGGTTACATACCCAAAGACCTAAGCCGGCTGAAGCATATGTTCGAAAATTTTGTTTAAAAATAACATTGTTGATTATATTTGAAGAACGCGATGTTAAATATACTTTATATTTCATTGTTGAATCAATCCACTGACAATCTAAAAAGTTAAAAGAATTGTCAGTATTTACAAAATCGTACACGGTATAGCAGACGATTTTTGTGGCAGACATCTTCACAACCATAGGCAACAGAATGTCAAATTTTTTAATTTAAGTGTAATTTTGCAATGTTTTTGTTGTTTTTCATTAGTGTGAGAATTAGTAAATCGCTTTTTTATTATTATTATTATTTAAGAGCAGAAAATTATAATACGTTCATAGAAGCAAAATAAATTCTAAATTGTAAAGTTAGAGAACGGAAATTGCGCGCGCGCATTCGACTTTTGATATTCGACTTTCGACATTCGATTACAGCGCTTTGACTTATTTTTTAAAATAATATTTAAACGGCTTTTATCAATAAGGAAAATGGCTTTTCTAATATGTATGTAATGAAAAAAATCTTCCTTCTTCCTCCTTCTCCAAATGTTGATAAACACCTATTCGTTACAATTTAACGTTTACTGGTTGTTAGCATTTGTCGTCATACTGGGTGGATATGGGATACAAAACATATTTTTGACCCTACACAGTACAAAGTCTCCGTCTCGCGCTACGCGCTCGCCTACGACTCGTACTGAAAACATACACTCGTCAAAAAAGTCCCTCTCCCCCTTGGCGCATACGATATTTTTTATAACAAATGCATGATTT
>JBAGKK010000547.1:72278-88437 GCA_037177015.1 Euceroptres primus | reverse complement strand
AAAAAAGTGGTCTCAAAAATTTTCAAAATGCTGTGATTTTTTGAATTTTTATTCAAAATGGCTGGCTAACGAACTTGGGCTTCATTTTAGGGCTCTAAATGAGTATACAAAAGGCCAATCCAATCTGTCAATTCTTTCGAAAGTTATTGTGCTAACAAAAAAAAAAAATCTACAGACAGACATACAGACAGACATACAGATAGGCAGACAGATACATTCACAAAAACCACATTTTTGGTTTCAGGGGGTCTTAAAACGTCGACATTTTGACAAAAACGGGGAGAAGTCAAATTTTAGACAAATCTAATACCTTCTTATATGATGATGAGAATGTAAAAAAGAATTTTTCATCTAATATAGTTTAGGAGATACAGCCTTCGGAATTTATATTTTTCTAACAAATTTTTCCAAAAAAATTTAGTTTTAGTTTTTGTGAAATAGCATATTTCCTGCGCACTGTGGACTTAATAAAAAGGAAATCTAAAAAAAATTAAATGTTATATCTCTTACACGTCCAAAGTTATAGCGTGTTGAACACCCACTTTTATGAAAATTCGTTCGTTTCTACTGCAATTTGCATTAAAAGTTGTTCTTATGATAATAAAAGTACATAAAATAACATACAAATATGAGGAACTTTAATAATTCCTGAAATATATCCATGAAAATGAGTTTTCTTTTAAAAGTTGATGCCCTCGATTTTTATGGATATATTTCAGGAAATATTAAAGCTTTTCAGATATGTATTTTTTCTGATGTACTTTTATTATTATTATTATTATTTTTCAACACGCTATAACTTCAGACGTGTGAGAGATATAACATTTTATTTTTTTTAGATTTCCTTTTTATTAAGTCTGCTTTAACTAATATTGCGACTATTTTTGTTCACAGTGCACAGGAAATATGCTATTTCACAAAAACTAACACTAAATTTTTGTTTACGAATTTTTCAGAAAAATATAAATTCCCAAGGCTGTATCTCCTAAACTATATTAAATAAAAAATTCTTTCTTTTTAGTGTTACGGAGAATTTAATTCACTTCAATTTTTGTTGAAAAGAATTTGAAGTGGCATGTTCTGTAGTGAAGAAATATTTGAAAAACTGATAAAAACTGGAATTTTTCACACTTTTTCCAAAATCTTAATAGGTCCCGAATGTCTAAATATGTTTAATGTTTAGATACATTTTTCAATGCCAAACTACAGAGATTAAGTTACAAAGGCACTGCTTTGGAGTTATTTTTACAAAAATATACATAATAACCTGAAAATAAAAAGAAATTAAGTTTATTCAACAATCCCTCCAGCGATTTTTTTCTTTTTGGTCTCAAAATAATCATGAATCATCACTGAAATGATTTCAGAAGAAAAACGAGAAGTGCAAGTCCTCTTGGATTGAATTGAATCCAAGTTCACCGTGGCACATGCTCTATTCATTAAAAGAAAAAAAGTTTAATTTCAATTATTTATTTGCAAAACTGTAGATATGCTAGATATGCTGCTGCTGAGTCAGGAATCAGCCTCCAAGAACTCTGACTTTCCTGATGAAGAAACTTAACATCTACAATTTTCGACAATTAATAAATAATAAAATTATGATGAAATTAATAATTTATAATTAAATTACAATTAATTGTAAAATTTTGTTAATACAAAACGTATCATTAATACAAAAGTAATTAATTTAATATTTTGATCATTCAAATCTTTGTATAGGTACAAAATAAAACAAAAGAGTGTACAGACTTTGATCAAATTCTTAATTGCTTATTAAAATCATTTAATTTCGCTTAACAGTGTCCTTAACACACCTTATGATTCACAAGCGCAACGACAAATTCTAACACTAAATAATATTCATTAAAGGAGAAAATTTTTAATATGTGAATTTTACAGATTCTACTGAATTTAACTCGACATTTTTTGGCATATTCTAAAATGTTAAAATGGTTTTAAATTTAATTTTTCAATTCACTAATACGAATTCTAAAGCAAAAATTCTATTTAAAAAAAATTGTTTGTAACGAAAAAAATGGCTAATATTCGGAGTGTTTCGGTAGACCAAATAAATTATAATTTTTTTTACAAATAATGTAAGATTTCCATTTGAATATCTTGAGGTAAATACCCTTAAAAAAAAATTAATATTCAAAAAATTATTCCCCAACTTGATTTTGAGTTGAACCTTCCAATTTTTTCAAAATATACTGAAAAATGCACTTTATAGGATGATTTAAAAATTTTTTAGATAAAATACTGATTACTGCCGTCCAAAGTAAAAAGATACATAAGTGACATTGTCGCTTAGGTCTACTTTTTCATTCCTAGGTGAGAATAACCCTAAACCACAAAGTCACTCACGTATCTTTTTACTTTGGACGGCAGATTACTTCTTTGTACGAAAGAATCTAAAAAAATGTATTAATGCAAAGAGTAGATATTAAAATGAATTATTTACAATAATATATTTATTATTATTACAACTGATATTTATTTTTTAATATATACAATCAATATAAACGAAAGATATTTGTATTAGAACAGGTCTCTTCATTTACGACAAAATCCTTCCATTGAATATTTTAAAACTTTGTAAAATTTTCTCAGAGTTTTAAAATGAAAAGCTTAGGAATTATTTTAAAAAATAAACATTTTTCTAATATCAATAAACGGTTACGATGGTCTCTAAAAGGTTAATAATGTATTATTTATACTTGTATAATTATTTATAGTAATTATTAATTATTATATTATTAATCAACTATAATTAATTTTACTTCAAAAATAAAAAAATGTAGATGTGCTTTTTTACAAGGATCGGCGGTTCAAAGTTGCCCTCGAATCCTGCTGAAGAAACTTAACATGTACATGTGCTATTCGATATCAGGAAATCGGCCTGCAGAAAAGTGAAATGAAAAATAATGAAAAAACACATCTGCGCAGATTTGTTGTTTTTTTTTATTAGGATCTGAGAACTCAGACCTGTCCCAAATCCTGAAATTCGAGTAGATATGCTACACTTTTGTGCTAATGTATCGTTTCTTCATCATAAATTCTCGAAAATCGCTGTAGATATGTTAATCAAGGCCTAATTATCTCGAGATTTAATTACAATTTTTAATAATGATTAGCAGAGTTAAAGTCATCTTTTCATAACGAATCCCACGATATAAAAAAACTCATTTTTGATAAAAATTCAGTTGCACAGTTTCTTCATCAGGACGGCAGTAATCTACTCTTACAGTCGGCACTCAAAATAGCAGTGGTTCTCAATCATTTTCCTGTAAATTGTGAAATAAAATCCGTGAAGACGGCCCTGTGTAAACTGAGCACGTATAACGTACCACCCTATCTACCTACGTAGTTCGGTTTACAGTGGATTTCAGACGCGGAATCTTCGCCATTACGCCAACGTCACGTATTTAAGACTAGATTAAGAGACACGTAGCACCGGTTTCGTGCGTGCGTTCCCAACGGCAAGAATGGCACGGACACCGGCGAGATGGTAGAGCTTCAGGGTGAAAATCGAGGGATGATCTCAAAAGGACGAGATTTCAACCTCCTCTCCACCCACCACAACCAAAGTACAGAACCACGCTTCGTTAAAGCCATTCAGTTTTAACTTGCTAGCTCGCTAATTTCACCTCAGCTTCCGGGAGATGCTTCTAAAACTATTTCCAGTCTCAGGGTATTCACCCCTTTTTCCTTTATCCCCCCTAAGTTCGGTTCGTTATGAAGTGCTCCACTTTTTTTGCATTTTTCTTTCCACGCTATCTTATTTTATTTTGACATGTGCACACATTTTCGCCTTAAATTATCAGCCGGAGATGAAATCCAGTCAGCTGGGGCTTTTTTGCAAGGTAATAGAGGTGCACACCCAATGATATGTGCAGTAGGATGTTCCAAAGAAAAAAAAAAATTTGAATAGAGGGTATCAATGGCCGATTTCTTGTGAGGTTCCCAAAAAAAGTGAACACGTATTTTTTCTTTTTTTTGAAAAGTTAATAAAGTTAATACGTGCCACTGGGTCCTTGAAGTTTCTCATAAGATTACTATGGGGAAAAAGACAAATGTTTGTCAATCTTTTTTAAAACGAAAAAATATTTAATTAGCCATAGCCATAGGAACTAACTTATACCAGCTAATTGAATTTCTTCAAGGAATATGAATCCATCATTAACTTTTCATTTCAACCTTTCTAAACTGCTTTTACGGTGCCCCAAAAACCACCCCCATAGCAGGGTAATCATAGTTTGACGGAATGTTGAGATTAATTATCACTTTCTCCCCATTTTTTCACAGATCCAAATTAGTAGATAAATCTTATTTTTTATTTACTTTTTAATTAATTTGTTATAGTTCAAACAAATTTTATTTGTTTAAATAATTTACTTTTTCACAAATATTGTGAATTGATGGTGTTTTCTCAAGCTAATTAATCAACATAAAGAGTCCACGTATTCATTCCAGTTGCTTTTTAATTGTTAATACTATGTTTAATTTTTGAAATGTAACTTCAAGGATGGAAGTACAGAACTAGATAACCAATAAAATGTGAATTTTTCAGGGTAGCGAGAAAACATTCTGTAAAATCGAAATCACCATTTAAAGATAAAACAAAAGCCCACTCTCGAGCTGAAGCATTGCTGAATTTCGGCCAAAAAAGTTTAATTACAAAAAGTGATCCAGTTTCGAGGAAATAGATGTGGATGTTAACAATATTGAAGGGACACTAGCCGAGCAGGATCGGCTGCGGATTTCGATCAAAACTGCAATTTTAAGTATTAAAACAATGAAAACTTTCTCCTGAGATATTGAATTGCTGAATATGGGTAAATAAAGTTGGATCTAAAAAAGTTAGGCAATTCCGAGTAAATCGACCGAGAATTTGGATATTACAATTCCTTAGGTTTTCAGAATTTGGTTTGGATAGCGATCAAACATCTAATTTTCAATTTTTTACAGAAATAAAAACTAACTCCCGAAATATGGCTACGCGGAATAGGAATAAAAAATGTTTGATAAAAAAAAATGATTCTGTCCTGAGAAAATCAAGATTTAGTATGAAGGTATCGCACTGTGACAAACAATTTTTCCCTGAAAGTCTGATAAAAAATAGAAAATTATATAATTTTTATCAATAAACTTTAATAATTTTAAGATATCAATTTCTTTAATTAATATAAAATTTCTTTTAAAAAAGGCATTGTTGGAAAATTCAATTTTTCCATTTTTGCAACTAAACAAAAAATTTTTAAAATTATTTTCAGTCCGGAAAACCTTCTTTAGGATACATTTATGGTTGTCAAATTTTCTCAAAATTTTTCAATTGTATTGTAAAATGTGTTCAATTAAAATTGTAAAAGTTATTTTTAAAAAATAGTCAGTAACTTTATGTGCCATATTTTGTACAATGAACACTTAAATCGTTAAAAATGAGATTTAAAAGAAATCCTTTTAACACAACATGTGATAGAAAATAATAGTTTTTTCTTAATTATTCAACAAGTACCATGAGTTTATTATAATTAAAACCTTTTAAGCTTCCTTTAAATTGTTTAAACAATTTTTATTTATTTTAATAATTTCTTTTTTCATAAATATTGTGAATTGATATTTCTCAAAGCTACAAGCTAATTTATCACCATTAAGAGTCAACGTATACATTTCAGTTATTTTTTAATTGTTTGGACAATGTTTAATTGTTTACATGTAACTTTTACTTGAATTCGGTAGAAAATCATTGTTTTTTCTAAATTATTCAACAAGTTCCACAAGTTTATTATAATAAAGACTTTTTTCAACTTCCTGTGAATTGTTTAAACAAATTTTATTCGTTTAAATAATTGTTTTTCTCAAAATATCGTGAATTAATGGTATTTTTATAATTCTACTACTAAAAAATTAATACAAAAGGTCGGCGAACTAGTTTCAGTTATTTATCAATTGTTTAAACAATTAATATAACTGAAACTAAATCGTCGACCATTTATACTGATTTTTTAGGCGGTAGTGTTATAAAAATACCATTAATTCACGATTTTCTGAGTGCAAAAAATTATTTAAACATATAAGAATTGTTTAAACAATTCACAGGAAAAATGAAAGTTGAATTATTTAAAAAAGAACTATGATTTTCTATCAGATTCAGGTAAAAGTTACATTTAAACAATTAAACATTGTCGAAACAATTATAAAACATCTAAAATGGATACGTTGACTCTTTATGTTAAATAATTAGCTTGTAGCATTTAGAAAACACCACCAATTCACAATATTTGTGAAAAAATACATTATTTAAACAACTAAAAATTGTTTAAACAATAACAAATTACTTTTAAAAAATAAAATACTAAGATTTATCTACTAATAATGAGGATCTGTGAAGAAAATGGGGAGAAACTGATAATTAATGTCAATATTCTGTCAAACCATGATTACCCAGCTATGGAAGTGGGTTTTGGGGCACTGTAAAAGGGGTGAAATGAAAAATTAATGATGGATTCATATTTCTTGAAGAGTTTCCATCAGCTGATACAAGTTAGTTCCTATGGTCAGGGAATTTTGTTGATCAGGGAAAAGTCAGGGATTTTTGAAAAGAGTTGTAAAAGTCAGGGCCTTTTATAAGTATAGAGTCAAGATTTTATGCGGTACATCACAAAATACGGTATTTTATGATAAAGCACATTCATTTTGCATAATTGTTTTTTAGCACCAAAAAAAGTGATTTCAGATGGGGAGCCGAAAAAATATCCCTTAGGGCTCGTTTTAGGGGTAGGTTTGCACTCCCAAAGTGCTAACTTTTTCTGTATTTAACTAAATTTGATGAAAATTGGCATGCGGCGACTTTTTGATAGCCTGATGCCATATTTAATGTCAAATACAAAAAATTCCAAACGGCGAACATTTTTCTAAAATTTTATGCAAATGTCTGCCATTTTTAATCCGCCATTTTGATTTTTTGTATTTAACGTTAAATGTAACATCAGTATATTCAAAAGTTCCCGCATACCAATTTTAATCAAAATCGGCTAAATAGAATGCTATTTTCACTTCGTCGCGTTTTTGTCTAAAATTTTATCAAAATCTCCACCGTTTAAAATTTGTTATATTTGACATTAAATATGATATCAGGATATCAAATAGTCATCGCTTACCAATTTTTATCGAAATCGGTCAAATAGAAAAGAAGTTAGCATCATCAAAACTACCCCTAAAACGAACCCTATGGCATATCTAGGGATTTCAAAAGTTTTCATGGATTTTTAAAGAATTTCAAGGGATTTTAAAGGATTTTTCAATAATTAAAAAATAATTCAGAAAACTCAAAACTATTAGAAAGATTTCAATGGATTTCAAACAATTTCTTTGAATTTTTATGATTTCTAAGGGATGTCAAAAGATATTTTGGATTTTTCAGGAATTTCACTTTTCGATATATCTTTTTTTAGGAATTTGAAAGGATTTCAAGATTTTTAAGGAATTTCACGAAATTCGATGGGATTTTAAGGAATTTCAAGACATTAATTTCAAGAGATTAGATGAGTTTTTACGGAATTTTAAGTGATTTCAAAACATTTCTTGGAAATTTCAGGAATTTTAATAGATTTCAAACGATTTTTAGAAATTTTTATAATTGAAGGGATTTCATGGTATTTCAAAATATTTCATCGATTTTTCAGGTCACATCGATGTCATGTGGTTTTAAGGAATTTCAAGAATTGTCAAAAGCTTAAATTGGATTTTGAGGAATTTTAAAGAATTTTAAGAGATTTTGAAAGATTATAAGGGATTTCATCGAGGAGTTGTTCACTCTTGAAATCAGGTGAAATCTTTAAATTTCTTGAAATCTTCAGAAATCACTTTAAGTCTCTTGAAATCCTATAAAGTCTCTTGATATCTTTTGTAATGCCATCAAATATCTAGGAATCTTTTGAAATCTTTTGAAATCTCTTAAAATCTTTTGAAACCACTTAAAATCTTTTAAAATATCTTGAATTAACCTGAAATCTCTGCAATTATTTTGACGTCTTTTGAAAAGCTTAAGTTTTCTGGAAATCTTTTGTAATCCTTTAAAATCTCTTGAAATCTGTTTGCAATACTTTTGATGTTTCTTGAAATGCTTTAAAATCTTTTGAAATCTCTTGGTCTCTTAAAATTTAAAAAAATTTTTTTTGAAATCTTTTAAATTCTTTGGAATCTCTTGAAATGTTTTAAAATACTTAAAAATCTTTTAAAACCTTTTGAAATCTATTGCAGACTGTTGGAATTTCAAGGGATATTACGATATTTTAAAAGACTTCAAGAGATTTCATGGAATTTTTAGGAACTTCAAGAGTTTTTGGTGTATTTTTAAATAATTGCTAGGAATTTCATGGATTTCAAGGATTTCAAGGATTCTAGGGATCGCAAGGGATTTCATGAAGTTATAAGAGATTTATTTTCGAGGATTTCATGGGATTTAAAGGAATTTTACGTGATTTTAAATTATTTGAAGAGGTTTTATAGTATTTCTTACTTAGAAAGGAATAATTAACGTATTAAATATATTATTTTACCATTTTTAAATTAAAATTAAGATTCTTGAGGCTTGAATATTAATAGACATCGGAAAATTTAGCTTTTATCTTGAAAAAAGTATAATTATTTCCAACTGCTAGAATAGTTTTGTTATCGAAATTCTTGAACAAAAATTCACTTTAAAATCCATGTGATAGATTCTTCAAAATATTTTAGAAAATGTATTAAAAAAAGTTACCAGTTGATAATATTGATTTTAGAAGCAGAAGAAGTGTTTTGAAGTTCTATCCTAAAAGTGTCATGGTACTATATCAACAGGATTTTAATGAGCCAAAAATTTACCGGTGCCTCTCCTTAAATTATTTATTGTTGAAATTAATTTACAAAAATGTAAATTTAATGAGGCTTATTTAATATGTTATTTTACGATATTTTATCCGCACCCTTTAAAGTCAATCTTATTGTTGGAAGTTTTTAATATTTTAAATTAAATGCTATAGGAGATTTAAGAAATTTATCACAACATCCATATTAAAATTTAAAACACCCTCATAAAGAAAATAAAAATTTTAATGGAATTTTGCATGGTGAAAATTTTGACGAATTGCTGATTAAAAATTTTACGATTTTTAAAATAAAAATGAAAATTCCAATTGGAAATTTTTACACCAACATCTATAAAAGTACATGCTCATACAACTTTGTTGATTTAGTTAGGGGAGAGAAACCGATGATTAGGGTCAAAGTTAAATTCGCTGAAAAGTTGAGAAGCACTGACACTTTTTATGCGTTATTGTGAACCCAGTTTAATCTGGTTTGTAAAACTTAGATGTTTGATTTTGGAAAAGACACAGAGAAAAATAAAGTTTCTGATCGTAAAAATAAATTTGGTACAATAAAAGTGGTTCTCGAAAGCAAATTTTTTTTTTAATGTTTGTACAAGGAATTTAAAGTTATAAAAGGCTTGTGTGATACTTTTTTAAAGTTGTGAAAAAGAAGATGAAGCAGTTAATTAGAAAAAAATTAAAATTGAAGTTTGATCAGCGATTCTCAATCTCGTTAAGATTAATGATTTTAACATTTGATAACCAAAGGAGACCCAGCTTTCAAAGATCTGAATACAAAATTAGTTAGTTCTGGAAAAACTAGAAAAGAAGAATCTTAAGGAACTGCACTTTAAATGTAAATAATTACAAATATTCACTCCTTCTGCAGTTCTTCTCAGGAGGTAAATCCCTGCACTTTAGTGGATTCATATATTAAATTATCGTACTTCATGTCTCCTCAAGTATAAAGGTCGAATACACTCTTATCATGTACATTTGTTAACACACACCACCTGTTCTTTACACACACACACACACGCGCGCACACATGCGTGAGTTACGTTGCGGCTTTGGCGAAATAGGAACATTTAAATGCACGAGAGCATTTCGTGGTGAAGAAATGTAAAATCCGCAGTTCTCAGGGGTGTTTTGTTTCCCGAGGGAGGCAAGTCCTGAGGTAGTCATGTTGAAAAAAAATCGCTGGTTCGGAAATGGTAGTCGAAGGCGTATATCAAACGAAGTGTGAAGAGAACCACTTGTGTGAAGGTCTTCGAATTTAAAACGTGAGAAAAATATTGCATAATATAGGTGTTGAAATTTTGTCTCAATGTTTGCCCCCCCCCCCCCCGACACACACACGAGAATTACTTTGTCGATTCAGGTGAGATAGTATCTGGAATAGAAAGTTCATTTATCAAAAGCGGATAAATCTTGCAAAAGCGCACTTCTGACTTCGGTTGAGTGGGTTTTCGTGTGGCGCCAAGTGTTGCTCGAATGCCACTGGTTGTGGGTTAGGGGGTTAAGAGTGGGGAAAAGCGATTCTTGAAAAGTGGTGAGATCTCCGAGGCCAGTGGAACGTAGCTTTGGAAATAATTAACGAAATGCATCGCTCGACCATAAATCGCACTGTTTTCCAAACAGTCGTCGGACTGTAGTTGGCACGGAGCTTCCGCGCGGGGTTTGAATTCATAATATCTCGGATTGTGTGGTGTGAGTCGCGATGAGATGGTAACTGTGGTACGGGGATGGCGTTCGGTTGGAATGGTTCGGAATCGCCCCCGTTGGCCATCTCCACACAAACACACACATAATACCAAAGAAACACACACAAACACAGATGCGCACAAATACACACAAACACACATACCTAAGCACGGTCACGTCATAGTCATACTAAGAAACGATTCCACATAAGTGAATACACACAAACACACAGTTCCACACAAATATAGGAAAACTTGCATCCACATGGACTCGTGTGCGGAAATACTGTTGAAGCTTGTCAAACACACATGAAGGACTCACATCACACATAAACACAAATGTAGAGATACAAACATCACGTGAATAGATGTTTTAATACACACACACATTTGCATGACACATTGCATAAAACACATTACACACAGATTTTCATGTGTGTAAATACTGTTAAAGGTTCTGGAGAACACACAATGGGTTAGAAACACACACAAACACAAATATAGGGATACAAACATAACGTGAATGAATTTTTGAATACACCCACACAGAATCACACACAAATATGAACATAAACGTCCGAATGGAGAGGCATATACAAATTCTTGCAAACATAGAAACATATATGATCTGACACACACGAAGAGTGAGCATTTGGATTTACACACATACACACAAAGAATGAACATATGAATTCACACACAAAGAGTGAAATTATCTCGATACCGTGGTACCCCTAGCTTGTTGGGTGTGGGTGGCAGCGACCACCGACGAAACTACGTAAATTATGAACGCTGTTTGACTTCATGCCAGCTACACCCCATAACCGGTAACCACCCCCTCTGCGTGTGACCAGAGAGAATAAATTTTCATAGCGCGATGCATCCGCTCGCAGAGCGTTGCCTGATACGATGGGCTTTTTCGACGGCTTTATGTTATACCACCTCCAACCCATTTCCACCCCCGATGGAGCTCGTACTTTTGCAACACGTCGAAAATAATAAAAGACGGCAAGTCATGAGATTTACGAGTGATCTGCGATTCTGCAGATTCGGTAATGCGCCTCGTTGCTGACCGAGAATAAATTGTCGTCTTTCGAAAAGTGTAGGGGTGAATATGGAATGGGTGGGAGGGATTAAGGTCGATGGTGATGAATTGGTGCTCTGAGCTAATTAAAATTTGTGAGTTCCGGTTGGAAAAGTTTGAATTCTGGTTAGTGGGGAGATTTATGATTTAGAGTATACCCGAAACCAGAGACATTTTTTTCTGTAGAGAAAAACGTAGAAAAAACGTGAGTTCACGGTGATTCAAAAGAAGTTCAGAATAATCTAAAAACAAAAAGAATAAACTAGCATCGGAATCTTGAACTCGATATTGGTTCAAAATGAAATGGATTTGGTTTAAAATGAACTCGATTGTGGTACATAATGAACTCTATGATGGTTCGTAATGAACGCGATGTTGATTCAAAATGAGCTTGATATTGATTCAAAATGAACTCGATGCTGGGTCAAAATGAACTTCATATTTGTTCAAATTGAATTCGATATTGGTTCAAAATGAACTCAATGTTGGCTCATAATGATCTCGATATTGGTTCATAATGAACTCGATATTGGTTCATAATGAACTTGATATTGGTTCAAAATGAAATAGATGTTGGTTAAAAATGAACTCGATTGTGGTACATAATGAACTCTATGATGGTTCGTAATGAACTCGATGTTGATTCAAAATGAGCTTGATATTGAGTCAAAATGAACTCGATGCTGGGTTAAAATGAACTTCATATTTGTTCAAATTGAATTCGATATTGGTTCAAAATGAACTCGATATTGGATCATAATGAACTCTGTACGGTGTTGTTTCAAAATCAACGTTTAAAAATTAACGTGTTTGGTTAAAAATGAAGGTACTGTTAGGTCAAAATGAGCTCGATATTGATTGAAAATGAACTTGATATTAGTTCATAACGAAGTTGATGTTGATTCATAATGAACTCGATGGTGGTTCAAAATGAGCTCGATATTGGTTCAAATTGAAATCGATGTTGATTGAAAATGAGCTCGATGTTGCATTAAAATAAACTCGATATATTTATTCAAAATGAACTCCATGTTGGTTCAAAATGAACTCGATATTGGTTCAAATTGAACCATTTTCTCTGTTTATTTTGAACTCTAACCAATAGAAGTTCAAAATGGGCTGCAACAAAACTACAAAACTGAGCAACCCTGTTTTGGTTCAAAATAAACTCAATATTGGTTCAAAATGAACTCGATGTAAGGCCAAAATAAATTCGATATTGATTCAAAATGAATTCGATATTGGTTAAAAATGAACTCGATTTTGGTTCATAATGAACTCGATGTTAGTTCAAAATAAGCTCAATATTAGTTCAAAATGAAATCTTTGTTTGGTCAAAGTGAACTCGAAATTGGTTTTAAATGAATTCGATTTTGGTTTAAAATAAACTTGATATTGATTCAAAATGAAGTCGGTGTCAGTTCATAATAAAGTTGATGTTGGTTCATAGTGAACTCGATATTGGTTCATAATGAACGCAAGGTTGGTTTAAAATTATCTCGATATTGGTTCAAAATGAAATCCATGTTAATAAAAAATGAACTGGATGTTGGGTTAAAATAAACTCGATATTGGTTCAAAAATAAATCGATGCTGGTTCATAATAAACTTGATATTGGTTCAAATTGAACCATTTTCTCCATTCATTTTGAACCCAAACCAACAAATGTTTAAAATGGTCTGCAACAAAACTGAACAATCCTGTTTTGCTCCAAAATTAACTCGATATTTGTTCAATATGGACTCGATGTTGATTCAAAATTAACTCAGTGTTCGTTCAAACTGAATTCGATACTGGTTCATATTAAACTAGTTTCTCGGTTTATTTTGAACCTATTGAGAATCTTATGATAGTTCATTTTTGTTGCAGATCATTTTGAACTTTTATTCGTTCATATTGATCTCGCTTTTTTTCTGTTTAAGATTTAAATTTTCAATTTAAAATCCCATTTTCTAAAATAAATAGCAATTTAACTACCAGAATATATCTGTCAAATGGTACAATTTTGAAATAAAATATTCCCTTTTTCTGTTTCAGGTGAGTTTTTATTAATACTTCATTTAATGAACTTCATAAAATTGGTGAGTTAAAAAAACCGCATAAGCTATTAAATTTAACAACTATTTTATTAACTTACTCTCGAAATCTGGATCAGTTGAAAGTGATTGATTCGAAAGCAAGAAGTCAGTCACTGATTCATTCAGTTACAATTTAACTAAAGTTTCATTTTAAATTTACTAATTTTTCAGTGAAATTTCACTTTGAGATTATGTTTCTGTCTAAAAAATTAGTTAATTTTTCTTCACTGAAACAGTAACTTATTTGACTGCAAATCAGTGATTTTTTAAAAACTGAATATTAGTTCACTTTCAATTATTGCTATGGCAAAAAGTTAGCAATGAATTTAACTATCAGTCAAATTCTAATCAGTCAAATTTTAACTGACTTAGATTTAGAGAGTAATTTATTTCACTATAAAATACGAAATATTTTGATGTGAACTTTTTAAAACACTTTTTACTTTTAATGCAATTTTCAAAAATCCTGTTTGAAAAAGTTCTTTCAAGAACTACTTGAAAGCTTCTTGAGAATTTCGAGGAGCGTTTTGAAAATGAAACAAGAAGACTGAGTTTTGTCAGAATCGAGAGATAAACAGCATAATGACTAATGAGAAATAATTTCCAAGCCTCAAGATGATAAATAGCATCAAGTAGCAATTAAAATAACGAAACCTGTAAGCTAGTGGGTTGAACCTTGTTTGTCTTTGTTTTCGAACTCGGTTCCTATAAGCCGATTGCTGCTCCCAGTCGTTGAAGAATTACTTGTTTTATCTGTCGACCTTCGACTTGCTTTTCCTCATTTTTTCCAAAATTCCTTACGTTTTTATTCTGCATTTTAAAGATTAAATCAATTTTTTTAAACTTATAATAATCTAGCCAAAAAGTGAAATAACAGATTTATCTTGATTTGCTTCTTTAATAAGACTAAAAATCAAAATTTAATGAACGTATTACACGTTTACAATTTTAAATGGAAGGACTCAATTTAATTGAAGTGCTGCATATAAAACAAGCGAGTAAATAAAGAAACAAAATTAATGATTAATGAAAGAAAAGGAAAGAAAGCAGGAGTAAAGAGTAAATTTAATTAATAGAATGAAAAATTGTTTTCTTTGTAATTGTTTCTATACTTAAATTGTCCCACGTGTCGAGAGGAGAATCGATGCTCATACACCATTTACATAACTGAAACCTTGGCATACACCAATGGGGAGCAGATAGTGGTGGGAGAAAGTCATGTGAAACCACTTAAGGGCTTAGTTCTGAGGAGGTTGCATACTTAACTCATACTGTCTATAACTATGGTCAATATAGTCATAAACTTTGCAAGACACATGTCAGTTGATTGAAGATAATCTAATGTTATATTCAGAGGCTCAGGGTTTATATCAGAACGTAACAGGTGTGCATCTTGATTTCACTTGTTCCTCCATTCTTTCCCCAATTAAGTTGATTGGACTGAAAATTTGTTCTATTACATTATTAAATTATTGCATCATTACACCATTACATCATTAAATCAATCAGATATTCACTCAATGAGCATTCATTATCAAGAAGATTTTTCTTGGAGGAAGGGGCCAATAATAAAAAATAAATCGGTTGTTCAACCAATCAAACAATTTTGTAGGCTAAACAAAACAGTTTTGTGAGTATTACAAAATGATTTGTAAGGAAAATCAAATTATTTTGTAGGCATAATGAAATTTTGGTTAGATTTTATTAAAAGTTACAAAAAGATTTTGTTATTATTGCAGTGATAAATTTCGTTATGCTTTCTACATTATCAAAAATATTCTCTTGAAAAACATAGGAACATACTCTCTAAATCTGAAATAGTAGTTTTCTACTACTATCTAAATCTGAATTAGGAGTTTTCTACTATTGAAAACTCCTGAATCGTTTACCAATTTCTTTAGTAAGCATTTCTACTAATTTCCAGTATAATATCTGAGTAAATTAGTTGTTTTCTTCTAATAAGTAGAGAAACTACTAATTTACAGTGCAAAACTACAAATTCAGATTGATATAGTACTGAATCGTTTACCAACTGCGTTAGTAAACATTTCTACTCATTTTTAGTGGAAATAATTCCATAATATTAATATTCTATGATATTCTATAAACTAATTCAGATTTAGAAGGTGATAAATCGTTTATCAATTGCTTCAGTAAGCATTTCTATTAATTTTTAGTATAATACTACTGAGTTAATTAGTAGTTTTCTACTAATTAGTAGAAAACTACTAGTTTACAGTAGAAAACCACAAATTCAGATGGAGATAGTACTTAATCGTTTACCAACTGCTTTAGTAAGCATTTCTACTCATTTTTAGTGGAAATAATTCTCTAATATTAATATTCTATAATACAGTGGGACCTCGTTCGTGTCGCGGACTTGGGACCGTGAACCTCGTTCATGTCGCAAACGTCACTTCCGGTCGTTTCAGGGGCGTACTTAG